>JAPYZP010004629.1:0-10051 GCA_030522985.1 Torymus sinensis
GGCGAATCTGACCGGCGCGGCCGAGGAAGTCGCCAAAGCCCAGGCGAAGACATTTACTACGCTCATGCTGGGCAGAGCGCCGAAGAGTGGAGATGGGAAGAAGACGACCGTGCTAGTGTCGGTGAAACCGTTCGGAGGGGACGATAGCGTTCCTACGGCCAAGTATGTAAAATTTTTACGGAAATAACGTCTTTTGATAAAAGGATTGTAAAGAATGTTGTAAATTATGTTCTGATTAAAATTCAATGCTGTGTCTATATTATTTTAGGAGGCCAAGTGACAAAAAGACGTCACCAGAACTAACGAAACCCAAACCGACCATCATCGAGACCTCGGAATCGAAATCCGAGACCTCGAGCGTGAAAACCGTCAAGAAAATCGTCAACGACAAGCCATCCTCCGAAACCACGACGATGACAACGTCGTCGAAAACGATAACGACGAGCAACAACAACACCACCACCACGTCCCTCGGCAAGATCGTCGACATGCCGCTAATAACCTCGACGAACCTCATATCGGTCATGCGCGACGAATCCCCAGACGTCCAGAAATCCGAACAGAAACGATCGGCGAACATCGCACGGACGCCGGCGATTAAGAAACCAGAGAATGAGAAACCGAGGATCGTTGCACAGTCGATTAGCGTCGATCACAACGCGGCGAAGAACCAGAAGAATCTGGAAATGTCGAACGGCGTGCAGCTGAATCTCAGTCCTATCGCGGGAACCGGAGAGAGCAACACGGCGACGGAGAGCTCCAGCTTTGGCAAGGTACGTGTGTCGTAATGATTCATCGCGAGTCACGCGAATAATGGTGCCCCGAGGGATACGTAGCGCTGGCTCGATCGAGGACGGGCCGAAATTGTCGCGGATGGCCATTTATATCGTAGAGAAGGTTCTCGATGAATCACATGTTTATTGTGGATTTAGAAACTACATTCGTTGTCGGATTGAATTCGTGAATATTTTATTGACTGAAAATAAGAGAAAGGAGAATTCGACATTTCGTTATACTCTCAGTAGTAATCATTTTTTTATATATATATTTCAAACTTTTAAGAGTGTTACTGTCGTTGTAAACTTTTCAAAAAATTTTAAGTAACAGATTTTTGTACCCGTGATGCCCGCATGTGGTCCTGTGTGTTTCAATTGACCAATCAGAGCGCGAATAAAAGCGTTACATTCCATCATTTCACTGACATTACTAAACAATTGAAAACCATTAGTGTCTCTCAAGTTATCATCAACTACTTATAATCTTCTTAATCCCTCTATAAAAAAGAGATTGAAGCGTTACGCTGTATTGCGCGCTCATCTCATGGCGTAGTGTCATGGCGTCGTGTAAGACTGAGACAGAGATAGATTTGGCGCTGAAACGAGTGAAAGCGCGCGTAGCGCGATCAACTTCTAGCATTTAACAAAATCTGTTACCCTTAAACCCACAGGAAATCCCGAACTATAAGACAGACTTCAGCTCGGCAAAGCGCACGAATATCGTAGATCTTACGGAGCGCAAGGTCGAAGGTGAAGCGGCCAATGATAAGCACTACACCTTCGAGCAGAGCCGCGAGTCCGCTGGGGAACCTGACGGCAAGGCCGACGAGGAAGTCGTCGCCGAGCCCCCAGCTTTACCGAAAAGTCCCCCACCACCGATCGACACCACTGCCTACCTTCGTCTCGAGTCTCCGAAGATGGCAACATCCTCGACCACCATCGTCGCATCAGCCGAGCCCAGGGCGTCTTTCTTGCACGGCGTATCGGAATTGAAACCTAAGCCAGCGGTGCCCCAGAAACCGGTCAGTCTACCATCGAAGCCGATTGGGTCTAGTCTGGCCTCGTTGCTGAGCGAACACAGGGCATACGAGTACAGATTGAGTCAGAGTCAGCAGAGGAGCAACGCTCTGATGCACTCGCAAAGCGAGACGCAACTGTGCGGTGTGGATGAAGTTGGAACTAAAAGGGTCAGTGGACAGGAAGTACAGGATGTAAAATTGAGCGCTGAGTCCTGCAGTCAGCTGACACATATGGATGTGTTCAAGGCGACGTGCGTGAAAACCACGGATAAGGATGAACAGGTGTGTGACATATAGATTAAATTATGGTGAAACGATTATCACTCAAATAACGTAATGGAACCGTATGTTACACTAAATATTTTAAACCTCAAAATTGCAGACTGAAGATGACCTCGACGAAGAGGATGAGGACGACAGCGAAGCTTCATCAACCGATCAAACCCGTTCTACAAACAAGCGCCGAATGGCACCACAACCTCCTACCGGCGATGACGCCTCATCCAACCTATTCGCCAGGAACCCAGCCCCTGCCCCCGCCAAATCTGATTGTCCTGTAGTACGCGAAAAGGAGAAGCGCGAACGCGCGTCCAGTTGTAGTCCAAAGTTCCGCAAAGCGGTCTGCGATACCCCGGACCCGTGCGTGTCCTCGAGGCCACCGGAACCGGCACCCAGGAGGAACATATCGCTATCGCAGGATAGTCTGGCTATAGCTGCGAACAATGAGAGGGTTGTAGAGGAGAAAAAGAAGAGCAGGTCGAAGTTCTCACTTAAGAAGTTCCTAAGGATGGGATCTAAGAAGGTAGGGCTTTTAGTGACAAAGTCTTTGTATACGTGTCTGATAGATGAATGATAAAATTATATTTATATTGTTGTGTAGTGCATTTCAAGGAATTCATTTCTAGGCCTAATTTCTGATTCTAAACTAACCATATTTCCTTTTTTCCCAGGACGTCGATATGACGGGTAACTCAAGTGGCAAGAGCGATGAGATCCCGTCCACGCCCCAACCGAAGCCACGTCTCGAAATTATCCACCCACTCGAACTGGATGGAGCAGATGTGCAAGTCTTGAGAAATGACAAAACTAGTGGCGAAGATTCGACGGATTCCAAGAGCGAACACCCAATCAGTTGCAGCAGCACTCCACCGGTCCACGGGGCGCATCACGTAACGCGTAAGTTCTATATGTTATTTACTTAAAAGAATGAGTATTTGTTGTATATAAAAAAGGGAAACGCAAAATTGTAAAGTTGTGGTGCATGTAGTTTTCTTTCAATTTAATCACACAATCAAAGTACAGAGTATAAGTACAGTTTTAATACTATTAGAATAAATAGAAAATGTTGATCCCATGTATTTGAATTCATTAAAATAATTGCTGTATAAGGTTACACATTATTGAATGCTATAATATAGTTTAAGATATTATCTCCTTCAAGATTTAGGACAGTATTATTTTTGTATTATTTCGATAAAACCTTTTCATTTTTGTTAAATTTCGGCTTTAAAAAATGGTTCTATTTTAGATACTTAACAGATTGTTTTTTTTCTTCAACCAAGAAAGTATGATTTCACACGAGAATAGTATAAACGACACGATGTAACCTGCTAGAGTAACAGTCAAGAATTTCTCGATGACACTAAAATCATCTAACTCATCTTCATCGGTCATTTTTGTCGATATAAGTACTTCATTTTCCGGTTTGATCGCTTCTGTATTGTACCATTTATCTACTAATCCAGCTTCTGTCAAATACTGTATGACTTTTTCGAATCTTTTTGCAATATTCAATTGCGGAGTTACCCCTATTACATACCATACTTTGACTAGGGGTTCTTTCAAAATAGTGACTTTTCTTTTTATATACTCCTGCATATATGCATTTGTTAAGCATGAAATATTTTTGAAAGATTTCTGTACTAAGTTTTCAAGACAAATTTTCTTTACATCCTCCTCAGAAGATTTTGTCACATTTACACTATACGTACTGTTATATTTACGCACGAAAGTTTCCTTTATTGATTTCATTCGCATTGCATTTTTGGCGAGATTTTGAAGCATGGGGATATCCGTGTCCATTAAAAGCTCGTACTCGTACGTATTTGCCATAAAAGTTAAATTTGCCTTTGTAAATTCGTCCCATGTGTTAAATTCAATTTCGCTGTTGAGGTTCACCTGTATGTCTACTAGTTGATCAATGACACTAACGGAATACACGGTTGATATGATCAATATACCGGTCAAAACGAATCTTTCAGCTGTACGTTCGGGCACGTCATCCAAACCCATACCAAATATGGCGTACCCAATATTAGTGACGTTCCAGAAATCAGACGAAAATCTCATCAAGCGACTGAGAACCATTAAAAATATAACCATCACCACTGTGGCGAGTAATAGCGACAAAAAATTGCTTGATAGCTCGACTAGTAGGTCTCTGTGTAGAATAGGTACCATAGCGAATATAGATTCCTGACGTCTAACATACACAAATGGCAAACTGTTTAACTGGCTCACTATATGGCTTATTTGAAATGCTTTTGATGGCAGAGGCAGCTGAATATAATTTCCAATTACGTCGATCTTTCCATTCAAAACGTCTAAAATGTCAGTGGTTTTGACGCACTTACTATTTACCTCTTGTGCTTCCCAACTACGTCCAGAGCTGAAGATTTTCCAAGTAAAGTTGCTAGACTCTGCAAGAACTTTAAACATAATACCAAGTGGGCCTTTCAAAGTTTTTGGAATGGCACAACCAGTCTTGGGATCTAGCGTCACATTGATATGCGGAATAGATGGGGCGAGTGACATTACCATTGTACGATTGTAATAATTCCTAATCACGATTGGAAAGACTTCCATCATTGATGTGAGGTTTTTAATGACGTAACGCTTTCGGTATCGATCGATTATATGCACTCGAGTGCTCAATACAGTCGGCGATGGCAAAATCGAGACTTTGGAGCTTCTTGGAATCATTGTGACTTCGAGCAGTTTTATCTGTCGGTCTATCAACACACTATCACCTCGAAACAAAGGCCTGAAACCTGCCGATATGGTTTTGGAATTTACATTCTCAGCACGAAATGCTACAACCATCAAACTCGGTGCATCTCGAAACTTATCCTTAAATATAGAATGAATTCGCGATATTTTCTTGGTCATAATTGTAGACGTAGTTTCATTTGTGACAGTTATTGGAATAATACATAACGTATATGTTGGTACATACTGCTTCATAAAACGTAAATATGTAAAGTACGCTTGAACACTGTGCGTCATAAGAATTGTTGGGAAAGCGCTACCTATTATAGTTGTTAGTTCTCGAACTTGATCTGCGTACATTTTATTATTTTCTTCTAAAATAAAGACAATTCTGTTCATGTGACCATCACGAATCAAATACTCTTTGAATTCAACTATCCAAGATAACTGAGATTTTGAAGAAGGAATCGAAAGTATCGTTAAATAGACTATACATACAAATGACATTAAATGGCTGTTCACCATTGTATAAACCTAAAAATAAAAGAGAATTTGAATCCGATTTATTTTAGAAATTCGGATTGAATAGAAATAACAACATTTTCTGCATAGTTATTATTTACTGACCTTACGTTGTGTATATGATTTAATGCATTGGTTAGATGATTAAAATTTCAAGCTGCCCGACAAATAATTCTGAACGATTAACAGTAGGATATTTACCTCCATGTGATGTGATACTACATACTATGTTTAGTAGCAGGGTTACCTCGCTCGCTCACGCTCACTCGGTTAAGGGTTCTATTTTCAGTTATTAATTACTTTACTACATTGTTATTAGCCATTTTTTTTATTGATTTTCGAATTACAAAAGTTTCAACTTAGAATAATGAACAATTACAAATTATTTAAACAAATTTATAAGACTGAAAGACCGATTGAAAAATTCTTATCAGTAAATAGTAAATTACAGTCGACATAAGTAATATTTTTAATTATTTAAACAAAACTTAATTATATGACCAAAAGTGGAACGATCTATCTACTAAAAGTTTTAAATGATAGAAATTTCATTAATTACAAAATTTAGTTCTGAAATATGAAGTAAACCACTCTTGGTGCAAAAATAAGTATCAAACCAAATATTCTCCTTTAATATTCGTTAACATCTAATTTCTGAATTTTCAGCTCGACCGACTAAACCACCGCCCCCGCCGCGGGCCCAGTCCCTGGACGATTCCTCGAGACCACGAGCTCCGCCTCCGAAACAGCAACAGCAACAACAGCAGCAACAGCAGCAGCAACAGCAGCAGCAGCAGCAGCAGCAGCCACAACAAGCTAGCAACAGCAGTAAGCCGGTGAAGAGCTGGCAGCCGAACAGCGGCTCATCGGCGAGCGACTCGATTTACGCGAATCTGGGTAAGTTCAGGCCCATTCAGTGCAACTAATAACCACCGCCAACAAAAAACCACCAACCTCTCTATTTAGCCATCCGTCGAATCAACTTTTAGATTTGAAACTTCACTCCTGTTGACTTTTTTTTTAATACGCAGAGGAGCCTACATAATAGGTTCGCTATATAGATAGATTGATTGATTTATTTACATACGTATGTTTACGTCTCTTTATGTAACAGCCATACTCACGCGATACTCGCACCTGCTGCTTTCCTTGATTACGATTATGATGATGATTATTTTTGTGTACGTAGTTGTAGTGTGATATCTGGTACACCGACAGAAAAAGTCGCAATTGTTGCTTTATCCACTTTTTTTTTTCTTTTTTTGAATGAGTCGAAGTTGAGAGTGTTGATGTTGACGTAAAACCACTATAGTATGAAAGTATAGTATTATAGCGGAGATGTATGCTAATATAGTGAAACAATATAGTATCAGAGTCTTTTCGCTATAGTATTGTAGTTATGTATTCGAGTGATGATAAAATTTTAAGATAATTTTATATTTTCATGAAAAAAATTGATTGATAAGTTAATGCGGTACATTTTATTAAAACAGAGCGCACGATTAATACAAAAACTGTTTCAAATTTCATTATTATATAATGGTTTATCTTGCGTGCCCTATTAAAAATATAATATTTCTTTGTATACTATAGTGGTAGCATTGTGAAATTAGTAGCTCAAAGTGTTACTTTTAGAGATAGTAATTATTAGTATTTAATTTTTTTACATTATAAGAGAAAAGACTTTGAGGAGCTTGAATATTTTTTGAGTAGATTGTACTTACTTAGCAATGAATGGCCTATAAATATGTATGTATTTGTTTTATCACATTGTTAATTAGTACACTTATTGATTATACTTGAAAATTGACGTAGTTTCAATTTTATTATTAAACTTTTAAATTAAATTTCTTAATGTAGAATTTTAGATTTCTTAAAAGTTCGTCTTTTTCGTAAAGTGATTATCCTCTGATTTCTGTATTGTAATTATGACATCACTTGCAATTAAGTTTATTTTGTTTTAATTATAATAAACTTTGTTATAGATGTCGTATAAAATTTAACAAATTTTAGTAAATACTTCCAATAAAAAAGAGAAATGATTTTTTACAGAAGGAGAAAATTTTGAAAATGAAAATCTTGAGAATGAACTGACTGACGTGTGATCTAGAAAAAGAAAGTGTGCTTTAATTTCTTACGAAAGCAAGGACTCTTTTATTCCGCTTTTACATACGTGAATTTGCAAAAAAAAAAAAATAATTTTACTTAAAACATACACGATAAAAAAAAACCCAACGAAAGTGTTGTAGAGAGATTTTTTCTCTCGGTGTACGTCAACAGAGTAAAATACAAAAATGCAGGTCGAAGTGCGAATAACTATATACGTTAATTATAATGGCAAAAGAGCAATAAAGCTGATGTACGTTTATAATGCTACCCTTATTATTGGGTGTAATGATCCTTTTCTTTTTGTACTTTGTCAATTAAACTCTGTTCGTCTCTAATAATAATATTAATAAAAAAAAACGTAAGGTAGTCAATGTAACCATATAACGAGAGTTTATTAATCTTTGACGAGGTGAAATTTTTTGTATAACAGTAGTGATATGATATTAACTGAAGACTCCCCCGACGAAACGACACTTTTGCGCAAGGTCTCGACAAAAAAAACAAGAGAACGCGATTTGATTGTGCGACCGAAACAAAAAAAAAAACGAAAAATCTCGTCCGATGTGTGCTACGTAGTGCAATAAGTCTTTTTTGTTAACGAGTACGATCGATTAATCTTAGGTCGTTTCTTTTTAATGATTCGTGAATTCGTGAAACGTAGAGACTAGAATTTGTTACTTTTTTTTTACGATTCACCATGCTTTATTCTTCCTCTATACTTACAAGTACACCGTCTTTTTGCAACTTTTTTAATGAATTTTTTCTCTCGTCTTTCTTGACCTTTCACGGATGCTTCACGAGTCTCAAGGATTAACGATATCCTGTGATATATATATTATTTACTATAAACTTTGATACGATTATGTTATACACTCTTAGGGTAAAGTTTATTATTAGCAGTATTTTTTTTAACGTCGATTTTTATCGATTGATGATACGTGCGAGATAAGAGGAAAGTTTGAGAACGAAGGCGTGGAAAGTGATAAACTATATTATGTTTGAGAATGGCTGAATAGATGAGGAACGAAATCGTCAGGCAGTCGACTTCTTGTACGAATACATGCACGAAGCCAAGCGAAAGAAAGAAAGAAATGAAAATTTTGTAATTATGAAAACTTTTCAGATATACATGTGTCTTTTTTTGAAATAAACGTTTTTTCTAACCGAATAGAGTACTTTTCTTGCAGTCAATCACATACACGTCTTCATGTTACTTCTTTTTTTTTAGTCTTGTTTTTTATGTTTTGTGTTGTTGCCTTTCATTGTGTTGTCTCTTTGTTACATGTTTTGTTTTTCTTTTTTATTTGTTTGATTGTCTTTCTTTTTTACTCAATTTCTTTTGCATTTTACTTTACTTTGCATTTAATATTGAATGATATTCTGGGCAAGTAACGTAATTCATCTGTCTTGAATTGGTAAGATAAACTGTCGCAACAATGATTAAACAAACTTTTTTAAACGATGAGTTCAACTTTCAGACAGATAACAATTCTATCAAATTTCGTGTAAACTTTCGATGAGATCACCACTACGAATGTCACAGCAACATCTCATTCTAAAAGTAATTTTTCAATTTTTAGGAAAAACATAATAACTCGATCAACGTGAATATTCTTTTGTTTCCAAGCACACGGCTATTTCTGCGAGGGCACTCGGCTAATTCTCTTGCACTCCGTCGTCACATAGACAACCGTTGACAATATTCTCTCGGAAATCACAGTTTGAAATTACAGAGGCACACCATCAGCACCTTAATCACACACCTCTCGCGTCGATAGAAATTTCTCGACGATATCGCACATAAGACACACCATTTTTTACAAAAAGAACAAAAAAAAACCCTAGAAAAAACAATTCGCATATGACAACGAAAAATTATACAGAGAATTCTCATATTATATATCGATTCGCAAAAACAAAGGGCAAAAGGAAAACGGACCATTGCGCCAGCATATATAGAACTACAATAATAATACACGTACACATACGTGTGTAAGCGGGGGGTCGAGAGGCGATGATTTACAAGCGCCGTTCGCTTTCACCTTACGTCAGATATATATATATACTTATACACCTACAAGTGTATCGCTTTCGCGAGCCTTTTTTCACGCGACGCGTTTCCCGGTTCGCCGCCTGACCGCAGAGAGATATCTGACAGTCTGGTTAGCTCTAGGATTTAGATATGGGCGAGGGTGATCTAATGGGATCCGAGATCACGTGGCTGTAATTGATTTAATTCGTCGGTTGATGGATTGCTTTTCATCCGTTTAAGAATCGAGAGCGTGCGTTATGTAACGTAGAGTTGATGGTTTAATTATTATCACGTTATGAAGCGAAGATGCCGATTTGATGTAATTGGAAGGCAAATGTTCTGGAAAAGAAAGCTTTTTACCGATTTCTCTCTTGTGATTTTTACATTAGATTATTAACGATATATATTAAACATATCTCTATCAAGATCATCCTCTCACTAAGATAACAAAAAAAATAGCGTTTCAATGGTATCTGATCTAGAGAAAAGATTAATTTTGACATTAGAATTTCGATTATTACTCTGCAATAAATACTGTACCTATATATCCTATGAGTAGAAAGATTGAATTAGACTATTGAAATTATCAAGAAACAGCATATACC
>JAPYZP010004630.1:0-10050 GCA_030522985.1 Torymus sinensis
TGCGATTACAATAGAGCGCGCATAGCCCAAGTCACGTTTCTGGCCGGTTTTTGCACTCCCACACGGCGTCGACTAGTTTTTCGGCCCGCGCGCACGCGTTCGCCTCAGAATCGTATCGAGGACGGCGGATTTTCAAGACAATGTGCAGCCGCTCGCGTTTCTTGTTATGCTGCTTTTCCGCGTGTACAGTCTAGAGCCTCGGGTACTCTAATGTCTTACAAAGTTTTTAAGGAATTCAGCATTGTACGGCCGTGTAATCGAAATGATGATTACGATGGCGAATTGAAATCATATTTTCTCGATATTGTATTGTTATAATATTGTTCTAGTATACTTTTAATATTGTTATAATATTCGATTAATTATAAGTGAAGTGTTTTTTTGGGTTAGTATTTAGATATTTTCACTGACATCTCCTCCGAAAGATATATAATGATATGATTATCAAGTGCCCGCATGTTTTTAATGTTCTTGTTGTTATTTAAGACAGGCAAAAAATTAAAATTAAAATATTTAGCGATTGCTCGGTTTAATTTCCCCTTAATTAGCGGC
Organism: Torymus sinensis; assembly: GCA_030522985.1. Taxonomy (NCBI): domain Eukaryota; kingdom Metazoa; phylum Arthropoda; class Insecta; order Hymenoptera; family Torymidae; genus Torymus; species Torymus sinensis. The sequence continues at coordinate 553 of JAPYZP010004630.1, forward strand.
TTTCGAATGATTTACTTCACACAATGAAGAGCACAACTATTTTCGATCAATTAAAAAAACGAAAAGTCTCTTTCACTTTCTGCTTTTTCCCTCGTGTGTACGTCGACCAATTAGACGCGCGAGACAAAAGCAACATTTCAATAACCAACCGAGCACCGTTAAGTTTATATATAAAAACGGGAAAAACGCGAGCGTAACGAGGTCTTGTTACGCGCACGCGCGAATCGAAGGTCGAAGATTCTATCGAAAACGACGAGCATTTCGCGCTGATTGTATATATACGTATAATATAGAGCGGCTGAAGCGCGATATTTCAAAACGCCGTTGCACCGCGGACTTTGAAACGCTGCCAATAGCGCGGGCGAACCTCGATTGTGACTCGCGTGGCTTTGAATAAGTTATAAATGAATTTTCGTCTGTTACGCGTGCGATTTTTTGGGGGGAGGAACGATTGATATTACTTTTCCTGCCAGTAAAAAACGATACAAAATTTTAAATACAATTTCCTACATTGTTGGTACGTCTATTTTAGACTTGAAAATTATTCGCTCATAATGAAATCATCCGTTCTTTTACAATTTCAAACTGAGAGGGCGGGAAATCCGAGCAGTTTTCAAAGAACCCCAAAGGAATTCCTCAACGTTGCCAAAGAAACGTTTGTTTTTTTTTTCTTTCGATTGTCAAACTTTCCGCGCGCCGCTTCACAATCGCATCGAATTCATGAATGAACAAGTCGAGCGCGATTTTCCGCGGCGTCGTCATCGCGCGGACCGGAAGAAGGTGCGACCGATGACGTTCCGGATTCTGATCGGTTTTCCGTTCGTTCCTGTACATAGTTTTTGGTCGTTTTGCATATATGAGTCCCAACAAAAAAAAACTGTAAAATTGGGCTCTGATATAGTAGCGATTGTCTGTAGTAATTTAATTAATTATTCAAGTTCACACTGCAAATAAATGAATTAACATTAAGAATCATTTTTTATGTCAAATATTTTGTATCCAAGAAGTGTGCAAGAATTCTATCGGAAATGTAATAGACAAACATTCAAATTTATTTTTATTCGTGAAATGTCAATAAATGTTTGTAAAGTTAAAAAGTTACATAGAAGACATATTTACCGAAACTCTTCATTTTTCGAACATACTGCTTGTTGGAACAGGAAGAATCTAACAGAAGTTTAAAGTTTTACCAGCGACATCCCGCATAGTTACCACACCGACTCGAAAGCGAAGGATCGAAAGTCCGAATTAGCATAAACGCAATTTAAAATTCGCGCCGTTAATTGGTTCATTTTCGACGGGGGGATTCCCTTACCCACGTGGCGCGCAATTATTTTCGGCGCTTCCTCGGCCGTTTTCATTCTTGCGCCGCAATGTATACGCCGCCGGGCGGATACGCGTAATTATTGTCATTACGGACACGCACGACTGTTTTGTTTGTGCATTGCACGGAGATGAGATTTTAATTCGCGGCTTCGACATTTTTTTTTTTTTTTTTTTTTTCATGTTGGAGCTGTTCTATTGTCTATAGGCGAGCGAATATTTTGAAAATCTAATGACAAAAGAATTGGTTGAGGTTATGTAACGCGAGGTGACGGCGGTTTTCGATAAAAATTGTTTTGCTCGGCGAGATTTGTTTTGTTGCTCGAATTATGAACTTTGTACTTTTATGAGAGTGAGCGGTCAATGATTGTCATATTATTTTACAGTTGAGGACTACGGTTTCGATAAAACCTGTTAATTCTTATTATAGAAAAGCAAGTTTGGAAATTGAAGATTTTATATACAACAAACTAAACTAAAAACAAATTTTCCAATCACTGCGTGTCTTCAACTTAACATCACTGTTCAAACTACGACTATTGTAGATATTACGTCACGCGTCTCGTGCAGAATCGACTTTTTTCGCAAAAAGCATTCTAATCTCAAACCCAACACGCATCCACGCCCAAAAATTTTTCAACGAAATCGACATCGTCATGACGCAGTTACGGATCTCGCGACTGCGCCGAAGCGTCAGGTGGTTGCGCTTATAATCTATAATGAACGGCTGTTAAACTGGGCTAGCGCGCTGACTCAGACCGTTGTTTACTCGATAATGGCTATTCCGTTGCGAGAGGATTTCCCACACCCCCTCGAATAAAGCGCTCACGTGTTTCGCTTACGGGTGGGACTTTGTTGATAACAATGTTGAAGTAAACGTGTGCAGTACGGAGATATAACTTCCCGTCGCTGGACGACTAATGTTTTTGCTGTACGTCTCGCAATGGCAACAATATTTTGACGGACTCGGGCAGGCGTTAGCAATGTTTTGTCGATAAACGTTAATTAAAAGCAGGCGCGGAGAATTAAAAATTTACGAACGAAAGTCCTTCGATCATCGCGAAAGTCGTTTCGGTAATTACTCGATTTCAATAAAAAAATTCAATTATCCGACTTCGGAAATAAAATTCTCCTGTCGTTAAATATTTTTGATTCTTATTGAACCGCGCAAGACCATTTCTTTTTTCTTCCGCCATCGTAAAAGTCGTATTTACCATTCGGTGTTCATTGAAGATTTATACCGAATTTCATCGTATTGAAATGTAATGCGATGGTTCGATGTATCGAAAATTTTTAATTGGTAGTTTATAACTAGTTCCAATTTACTTTTTCGTTCTTTAAAGTTTAATGCCGAAATTCATCAAAATATTGGACTAAAGAAAAATCATAAACTTTAAGTAATACGATAATTTTTCATGGGTCTGAAGTTTGCATCGAAATAATTTTTTACTTTTGATTTAAGTTATTAAACAATGGAAATTGTATCCAAGACTTTGTTATAATATTAATTAGTATAAACTTGAAATAAAATGAATCATGTTTTTTTTTCTCATTTCGTTGCACTGAAACGTTGCAAACTTCAGTTGTTCAATTTGTTTAAATCCTAAAACTTTGATATTATCGATCTCAAATCCAAGCACCTTATTCCGAGTCTAAGAAAAAAAAGAAAACATTAAATCACTTCGATATCCGCAGACGTCACGCCCCTCGCTATAAGCACTTCGCCAACGCTCCCCGATCGCGTTATTCCCTAGCTTTTTACAATTTCCATTCCAGCGTGATTCAGCTACAAATTGTCCGAAATTGCAGTGGCGATGATGTCAGAGGCTCGCGGCAAAAATCACACTCCGCCGCCACCTGTTGCGCGCCGTCGAGCGTCGAACTCGAGACGATCGAAGAGACGCGTAGCATGTGAGCTTAGAGTGATAAATGCATGTTGAGGAATTTCCAATCGATCGTCGCGGGCATCGCAAAAAAAGTGACCGACCCGCGTATAACGACGAGCGCCCGAAACGCGGCGTGACGTAACGCTAATTGTCCCGTGACCGGCGCGCGCGATGATTTGGGGAGACTCGCGTGAGGTTATGTTCCGAGTTGCAAACAAAATGATGTCGCACCTCGAGAGCAATTAATGGTGTTTAATTCAACATTTTTTCTTTATAGCAGAAACTTATCGGCGAGCTTTAAATTTCATTTTTTTTTCTTTTCACCGACTGTACATACCTTGCGCAAAAGCCGGAATCCAATTCCGCATGCGCGGCTGCGTGCAAATTATGTAAAACGCGAGTAATTATTGTATAAAATCGACATTATCGTCATACCGATCCCACTCGGTCGCCGTTAATTTTTACACGCACGCTCGGCAGTTGTTTTTTTTTCTTCTCGCGAGTATAGGCGCGGTGCAGCAGCGGCAGCGCTTTGCAAAATTTTCCGACGCTCGCGAGCTTTTACTCGCGCTGCTATATACAGTTTATCTCTTTATCGCTGTAATAAAACGTTTCAATTTCGCGAATTACAAACCGGGTTTAACACGCGAGGAATTAGGGCGAATCAAATTTTCCAATTTTGGGCAAATAGTTTAGTTGTTGAAGGATTATTGTTTAAATATTGCACGATTGAAGTTGGCAGCGTCACATTACAAGACAATTTTTCGAACTTGTCTCTGAGCCCTAGGTATCTTTCATATTTAGCATTCTTATCTCAACTAATATCATTTTTTATTGCATTTACTGTACTGTACAATCCCCGCAGTGAATCCTATACGAGGCAAATACGTTGCCTGTACAGAGGCTTGTATTAAATTAAGAAAGAAAAAAAAGAAAAAGAATCTTTCCATTACAATGCATCGATGCAATCCGTCAATCATACTAAACGAAATGATATTAAGAAAAATTTTCACAAAATCGTCGCGAAAATGACACTTGTTCGCACACTTTCCACTTTTCAAAATACGCAGCCAACCCCGGCAACTCACAATGGCAAGCCTTCGCGGATTAGCGGGGCGCGGTAGCGGAACCGCGACCGAGTATCCAACCCTCTCGCCGCGTACTACACCAGTTTCCTACCTGCGCAACCCCGAGGCCCACTTGTTCTCCGCACTATTTTTCTTCTCCCCTCTCAGCGATACTTGACGTCGCTGCCACTACCGACCTCTCTGGTTCCTGGGTCAGTGGCTCGAATCTTCTCTAGTCTGTCCCTCTCTCTCACTCTTCTCCGCCTCTCTCTCAAGAGTGCCTGCGTGCCCACAGGCTCGCATGACCGGACTGTCGTCTCGCGCTCGGTTCTCGCGCTGCCTCACCTAGCTCCTCGGCCGCCGAGTGGTTGGAGTGGGGAGAGGCTCTCTCACGCCGCCGTTGCCGCCGCGCGCTTTTTTTTCCTTCCGATGAGGCACGAGCGTGGGGGGGACGGTGGCGGCGGCGCGACCCTGAGGGTATCCGGAAGGACGGCTTCGCGCTGCTGTCAGCCGGCGCTCGCACGCTCTCACTTTCTTCTCGGCGGAGCGATATTTTTGCGCGGCCGAAGGATCGGAGAGGGAGCGGATCGGCGTCTATGGGGTTTTGTGAGGGAATGGATTGGGAGGTTAAGGTGGGGACGGGTAAGATTTTTAGTGGTTTCATGTCTGAGGTATAGACAGGTATAGACGCCTGTATGTCGAAGGCGTAGCTTGAGCTGATCGAAAAGGGTAGCTTCGTTAATAAAATAATGTGGATCTCAAGTTTGCATCGCTGGAATGCGACGAAATAATTTTTTACAATTAATTGAGAGAAAAAAAACGTAATCTAAACCGTTGTTATAGAGTTATTTTATACGATAAGATACTAAATCTTCTCGCAAAATTAATTTTAATCAATATAAATTTGAAGTAAAATCCATTATTTTTTATTTCGTTGTAGCTTAACACTGCAAACTTCAGACCTATAAAATAATATCAATTTTTGGCTATCATGGATTAAGCTATGATTATTTCATTAGTGTTAATAAGAAATATATGGTTTCAAAATGGCGATAATGATACACAGTTTTATTTTTAAGCGCGCGTATAAAATTTTTGTGAATATTGATAATATAATAACGAATTAGCACTTTAATATGGAAAATGGCAATAGTAAGTATATGCAAAGCTTTACTCTAAAAATAAGATTAAGCACATTTTTCTCCAAATTACCAAATCCACTGATTTTTAATTTACATTATCTTGACTTTTCTTCAAGATATTACTGATAACTCATTTTCTTATTATATAAATCATTAAGGAAAGCTGTAATGTTTTTTTGAATAATATTATAGATTAAAAACTTATTAAATTTACGATTGACATTTAAAAAATTTAAATAAATAATTGGAATCTACTTGTTACCACTAAAACGAAATTTTCAATTACATACCTGTATTAAGAAAATGAAATATCAATTATTTTATTCCAACATGTTACACGTTTTATATTTTTATGTCATTGTCATCTTGAATAAATGGTTTATAAGTACACATTTTTATAGGAAAGACTAATATTGATAATCATGCGGCAGAATTATACTTGTTGACATAGGATGAAGCAATTAGTAGCGAAATTATTTTGAAACCGAATAATGATATGATTTCGTGGGTGTTTAAAAAAATTATTCTTTTAATGATCTTAAAATATTCGAGCTTCGTACATTTTTGACTAAAAGTGAGAACAAAATATTTGCTAAGTATATGATTGCATGATGACTTAATTTATTTCCTTTCTTAAAAATATAATGATATTTACAAAATAGGTACTTAGAATTAGTCAGAAATTTTAATTAAATTTCATTAAACTTTAGAATTTAGCGTTTTTTATTTAGTATATCTTAATCGATAACATCAAAAATATAAACTACAAATACAAAGAATAAATCATGATCGCGGTAATATTACATCATCAAATAATTCTTTTGTAAAGTTTATAAGATTGATTATTTATGAAAAAATGTAAGTCTTAACATTCCAATTTGAAATTCTAATAACAATGATTAAACGCGGAAATTAATTGAGTTTTTCCCACTCGGAGTGATAACTAAAAATTAAGGCATTGATTACAGTAATTGAGCATTTTTATCTCGTTTAAATGACAACAAATTTTTTTAACGATCCTATCTTTTTTATAGAACTCATTAAAATTGTTTTAAAATCATTTTTGATCTTTAGTCAGTCCATAAATGAAAGATTATATAATGTTGTATGCAACAAAATCATTTCTTATAAAAAGCATTTTTTTTTTAAATCACCCGATAGTTTCATTAAAAAAAAAATAAATAAAAAGCTGTACGTGACCATAATTTTGACATAATTTTATTATTATCTTTTGCTTAACCGATTACAATTTTTGTCGAACAATTAAGGTAAAAAATTGACCAATAACTGCTGTAATTAAAATTCTTTAGAGGGAATTCGTGATAATTGTCCGCTTGCTCGCTTTAAGTTTCTATGAATACGTATGTATATTTTACAGTATGCTTACACAAGTGTTCGCGCAAAGTCTCGCGATCTAAGTAGCGCTGGCAATTGACAAGAAAAACAAAAAAGTCATGTTTCATTCGCTTGGAAAGTATTGTTAACGAGTTACTTAAAGGATATATTGAAAAATACTTGTTATTGCATAACTTGATTTCCTTTGACATATTTTATTAAAATTTATTATTTCTATGATATAGTAGCATTCACTATAGAATTCTTTCAAGAAAAATGAAAATTCATCATTTTTTTAGTTAACAATTTTATTTTTTCTTTAAATTATTTTTTTTTTAATTTAGTTATAGAAAAATTTTAAATGCCATAAGTTAAATCCACCAACAATCACAGTTTTTTGAAATTACATTCCAGTCATAAAATTGAACAATACGAATTTCCTTTTATTTTGAAATTTTGAATTGGAAATGGTTTCTTCTTATGCATAATATTTTGATATCAATTGGACTTGTTCGCATAATACATAAGATATGAAAACGAGGACTAATCTAATTTAAACACGGTTGGTTTTTTCCAGGTAGATTTGGGAAATCCATCATAAGATAAAAACAATAATAATTAGATCATATTTACTGAAGGTTCAAAGCATACTTCAGTCAATGTAAATAATTAATTAATTTAATATCGTCGTATTGAAGTAAGTAAAAAAAGTGATAGAAATAGTATATTGCAAAGTGCGTGATACCTTGCGCCCGTGGGGCGTATACTATTTTTTTAACCAGTGGGCGCCAAAATTCCACTTTTTTTTTACGCCTATTTTGACAGGCGCAGAGTGACCGATTCTCGCCATAGGGCCCAAAGTAAATTACTTTGGGCCCTAGGGCGGGAATCGGTCACTTTGCGCCCGCCAAACATGCATGGAAAGTGGAATTTTTTCGCCCCGAGGTTCATAAAAGAAATATTTGCATAATACACTCTAGGATTCACACTAAAATTAACAAAAATCATTTTATTCTTAACTGATCGAGAAAAATGAATATTTTGGTTCAGAGTTTGTTAAATGAAACCTGTCACCTTGATATTTCACAAAAAGCTAGTAAGCTAATAAAGCATGATGACAAATTTCGTTTTATGATATAGATCGTATTTTTTATGGTGTTATTGTTAAAATTTTTGACGCTGTTTAATAGCAAACTATACAAATATAGACAATTGAGCCCCAAAAAAAGTATGACGAACAATAAGGTTTTATCTATCGCGCGACTGAGTCACGTAGCCTTTTTTACAAGTCATTAAAGAACAGGTATTAAACTACAATACAATACTGTGATATTATATTTTCAAATGGATATTATTTTCATGCAAAAATAAAGATTAGTTATTAAAAAAAATGTATCCCTAACGAAGATACTTATAAATTTCAGGAATTTTTTCAAGCAGTCATTGAAGTTCTCATAAAGATTGTAGAAAAGTTTAATACAGTGACTAAGCAGTCCCCCAGATGTGTGGAAAAACGCAAGACACCTAAAATTGAAGTTAATTACGACAACTGATGTCGTTTTATAACCAGCAGTCGCGCGTTATATCAAAAGTAGAAATCTATGTGACGATGCGGGATAAATATTTACACTTTCAAACTATAGAAAAATAAAGCAGCATTAATTTTTTCAACGGAAATTTTATTTTTCTTAACTGCGGCGTTTTGATCGCATTCGCAAAATGATTGATTTCTCGAAGAAGACGTACGAAGACAAATATGTTTGGACCCGTAAAGTATCTTGGATTAATGTATCGAAAAACCCAACCAGGTAAAAAAAAGGTATGCTTCTCTTCTTTCGAGATAAACGTGACGTTATTCGTACTGTTTAATCTGGTTTAAAATATTAACTATGCCGTGTTTGATGGGCGTACGGAAACTTTTACAGCGGAAAATGTATAATTAAATATTTAGACTACACTATTATAAAAGCCTTCTAATTTTTACTTATACCTTCTGATTGAATGTACAATTGAATATTATAAAATTCGGGTAAGTTTGCAAATGAGAAAAATTTATAGCAATATATTTTCGATAAATACCATTCATGGATTAAATAATAAGCTTTACTCCTATCTTATCTGTATAAAATAAAATTTTAATATAATCAACTCATCTGCATTAATATTTGAAATTTTATTTTGAACGTAATAAGCAAAGTCCTTTCAATTTATGTTAGGTAGAAATTGTTTGATCCTTTTCAAAGAAATTTTAAAATATTTTTCTACAGCAATCTTATATATAAAAGTAGTATTTCTCGCCGAGTCGAATAAAGTGACAAGAATATCTATATAAAGTTAAACTATCGACTTTAATATTTCCCAAACCATTTTGTTAAGTTTTTGCTTTTACTATTGGCAAACTACTTTCTAACTTTTGAGGTTATGTGTTATTTAAACGAGATCAAATCTAACCCTGTTAAATTAGTAACCCAGTAGTTCTAAAGACAGTCCAAAAAACAGTCCATCAAACAGTCTTGCTTGTCTTCTATGAACTTAACCAAGAATAATGGACTTTACCCACAGAAAAATTTTCCAGTAACTTGCTGTAACCTTTAGAACTAGTTCTTAGACATTAATTTTATAGTCGATGTTGCGCCCACACTCTCGAAATCTAACCTCAAATCCCAAAAGATAAGAAAATCACCAGCTCAACAGTAAAACTTTTCCCCCTAAATTCACCATTTCCATACAACCACCATCGACTAT
>JAPYZP010004631.1:0-10774 GCA_030522985.1 Torymus sinensis
CCTCTCTCTCTCTCTCTCCAGTAATAAATTTGTTTGGAAACAATGAGAATTTTATTTTCTTTGATTGTTATTGGAGATGCGCATGCAAGTGCACGAGAGTATCCGCGCACGTTTCCCCAGCACTATACATATATCATCCTCCCTGCATCCTCTCGCTCCAGCTCGAAAACAATCCATCCCTCCCGAAACTTGATCGCCCTCTAGCCTTTTACAACGTTCCACAACGCGACACCACACACACACACACCCACCCACACACGTGCGTGTCAATTCGAGCCATTATCCTGGAATATTCATGAACCGAGGCTCGCGCGCGAACTAGCGCGAGGACCATCCTAATGAACGCCGGGTAGGTGTGTATGTGTGGGCGAGTATATATGGCATTACATGTAAAATGCAACTCGGGGGCAGCAGCGGAGTGTGAAGAACAACGCAGTGGGCGCAGGCTTATTGATTGGGAGGGAAGACTTTTGAATGGGTTTGCAGGGGCGATCGATTCCGCTCGTTGAAAAAGTTGGGCAAAAGAAGTCAAGGGGGTGGTGGTCGACGAGGAAGTTGAATTGGAAAGGACTGGCTTCTTTTCGAATCGGCGCGGGCGTCAGATGTAAGAGACGTTATAGGAGAGCCATTAATCAGGTCGATTCAACGTGGGGTTTGAACTTTGTAAATTGAATTTTTTCTTTGTTTTTTAATATTAGAGAATGAAACACATTATTGTCGTATTATTTATTATTTTACCTGAAAAAAATAGAAATAATCGTATTACATTAGCTAAATGTAATATGAGGCAGGACCTATGCCTTCGAAGTTTTAATTATAGTTTTATTACGCTTGTAAAGCGCTACGTATCCCATACGTTTTCTTCTTGTTTTCCTATTGTATTGTCATTATTTCACATTTTTCTGCGATTTCTGTAAAACAAAATATAATTGATGTAGTTATAGGTACTGTTAGAAGAAAATATTGTGAAAATGCAACCAAAATAAATGATAAATAATCTTAATATGCATAATGTATTTCTATATATAGCTACCATTACACATAACTATATACAATGAAGAAGCAAAGTGCACAATATACTAAATGATGCATCATATTTAGGTATCGTAAATAATACATAATAATACCTATTACGTGAATTATTACGTGAAAGCTTGGTTATAATAGTGGGACTTTAATAATATACACATTAATGTCATTATCAACAACCATACTTTATTTTCGAAAATTAATTTTTATGTAATAATTTTAGGTAATTTTCCTCGTAATTTTCTTAACGTGTTTCAAACGTTCAATAAGACTATTTCCAGAAAAACAATTATTTATTTTGACTTGGGTTAAATTTCTAGAATTATTTAAAATTATCAGCTATACGTAGTTATTAATATCTTAGTATTAAACTCTATTTCACAATATACATTTTCTAGAATTAATTATTCGACTAATTTTTAGAATTGTGAATACAATATAAGGAAAACTCCAATTCGTGCGGTATATTTCACGGAACTAAAAAGTATTTTTAATTTACTCATTTCCTCTCCTTAACATTGCGTTATGTACATATTCTGCTTTTAACCTCCTCTGCAAATTTCCAATTTCCAAAATGAAATCCTACAAAAAAAAACGCAGAAACAAAATCTCAAATCCTGAAATCATAACGAAAAATTCTACCCAACGACGCTCACCAAACCTCAAATCGATTGCCAGCGCCAATCCCTGACACACGACCACAACCACCACCCAAAACCGAAAAAACTCTTTCTCTAACTATCAAACACTGACCAACCCTATAATTCATAACCTTCCCCCCCTCAAAAAACAATACACATGCATATATATACACAAAATTTCCACGTTCGCTAGCTGCGCGCAGCAATGATTATCGCCCTTTTCTCTCTCTCTCTCCCTCTCCCTCTCCGGGAACGCTGCCAAATGGGTCAGAGCTCGGGCTGGGATTCCCCTCTCTGTATTTTCCTGCGCGCTGGAATATGGCACTATACACGGCTTGCGAGCGAGCGAGAGAGAGAGAGCTCCGTTTTCTTCCCTTCGCTCGCGCGCGTGTGTTTGTAAAGGAGCGCGAGGGGGCGGGGGTGGGAGGGCGACAGCAGGCCAGTTTGATCAATACTCGCTCCGCCGCGGCGGCGGCGGCGGCGCAGCGGCTGTCACCGCGCCCCCGCCCCCCTCGCCGAGCAAAGAGAGAACCGCATGGTAACAGAGGGAAAATCGAGGCCTACATATCTCTCTCCCGCTCCCTCTCTCGCTCGCGCAGCGCCGAACTCTACGGTCTATTGCTTTAATGAAAGACAGCGAAGGGGTGGTGAATTTTATATTTCTTTTTTTATTTTTTTCGGGAGAGAGATTTTGGGTGAGAGCGTAAAACGAGGGTTGCAAAACGGTGTACGGGCTTTTTCGCTTTGCAGAGACAGAGAGGGCTGGGGTGGATACATGGCTTTGGTTTCAGGTTTGTTGTTATAACGGGAAACGTGCGGTATACGTATTACAGTGGTTGGGCAGGTTTTATATTTCTATTTCTGGATTGAGGTATAAAGGTTTTATTTTGTGCCTAATTGCCAGTTGCGATATATTTAATGCAGAAATTTGACTAACATTTGCGTGTTCGCGAGAGATTTCTTTAAAAATTGGGTGCTCTCGTTGATTGTAATTATTGTAAAATGTGGGAGTGAAATTAAGGTTAAATTGTTGTGCGTGTTCGGCGGGAGTAACATTGAAATTCGTGCATTTTTCTTTTCTTCTGTGCTCTTTATTGTTGATATTTTTATAAGTTTATCATTTCGTTGTTGGACATTTTTTATTTCATACATCACGTCATTTTATAATTTTTAAAAATTATATCTTGATTACGTATAAAGTATAATTTAATTGATTTTATCTGGAAATCATTAAAGCTGTTTTAATTAATTCGTACAAGAGATTGATTTTAACATTTAATATACTTATGCTTTATTACGAAAAGTTTAATTAATCTCCATTCCGCGATAAAATATTCAATATTATCAAAGATAATATTGTACTAGCGATCTATTTGCATTGTAATATTCTTCTAATTCAAGAATGAAAATTGAGTTTGACCCTCTAATATACCTACGGTAGCATATTTGCTATATTAAATTTACATTTTTCTGTATTATTCTTACTATTACTATTGAAAAAGTAAAAAATTTAATTAAAGCGGGCTAGACACCTTTTTCCTAAAATAAGAAGTCATATTTTAATAAATAAATGTAAACTAATTATTTCATACTTTTTACATATAAAAGTGGGCATATTTACCTCACTTATTTTTTCAATTTTTGCCATATCATATATATACTGCGTCGATTGTTTGACATGTTAATTAACCCTCCTCGACATAATTTGATCGTTTATCTTCATATTAAAACGATTATTTCACACGAATCGTTACTATTACTGTAAAACGTACCAACCCCATTTGAAAACAAAAAAAAAATTCTCCAAGACATTACAATATATAACAACCACTCCATCATCACTCCCATAAGTTACTACCACTACCCTACATCTCTTGTAACTCACGAAATCAACGCAAGAAAACCGCGCCGCACCTTCTCGCACCTTCTCCGCGCGAAAAACATCAAAAGCGGCGCGGCCCACTTGCGGCCCTGCCAAGAAGCTCCGGAATACACCTTATACCCATGCGCACGCTTACGCAATTTTCCGCGAGCGCGCGCGCGTGTCCAGCGCTCGTGTAAGCCTAATGAACGTAGCGAGTGACGCCCGTACTTGGCACGCGCTCGCATAAGATTTTCCGCGACCTGCACCCAATAATTTTGCCGGGTTTATGGGTGAGCTAATTAGAAAGTCCTTGCGAAAATAGCTATGAGAGGGGGGGGAGTTGAAGAGTTGGGCAATTAGCGGCGGATTCGAGAGGTGCGCGTCGTCGAGTGTGGAGTGCATGCGAGTTCGCTTTTCTTCAATATGGAAGGCAGTGTGCGGTTAGGTGGTTAGGTGAGTTTCCGTTGGGGCTTTGGTTATCGATTATAATTATATAGGGCGGAATATGTGGTTGAGATAAGGGGTGAGGAAATTTCGGGTAATAAAAGTTGTAAGTGTAGGTGAGAGGCGTATAGCGAGTAGGGCATGTGTGAAAGTTATGTTTAAAATGATAATAATAAAATGCGGAGATTTCGGCTTTTTGATAACATGCACACGTGCAGTTGAATAGTCGAATATTCGTCTTTGACATTTCTATTGGTATTGAAATGTCATGTAATACTGAACGTTCTACTATATTGAATAAAATTTTACCGTCGTAACTGTCGAAATTATTCTAAAAATTTTATATATTTTATAAGAATTTTGTAATTTGTAATTTTGTTACTTATCCATATCGTGTAAAGGGCAATTTTGCCCGTTCAACTGAAAATAAATAAAAAAATAAATATATTAATATTTTGAGATTTTAAATACTGGTCTTCAAATTTCTCCTGATAAAGACGACGAAAATTAAATTTTATGGCATATTCCTGCAATAAGTTTTTTCTTGTTCTATAGATCACACAATACACGAAAAAACTTTAGAACACAGTATAAGATGGTCTTGTGATACAGTTTTAACCGCACATCATTTTTCTTATGGAAATTTAACGTGAGAAAATAGACGAAAAGTAGTCACTGATCGTTAACCAACAACCAGGTGTCAAAACAAATATTTCACAAAAAAAATGATCTAAGTAGAAGAAAAGAGCTTTAATTGAAAATCAAAAACTGAATTAGGGCAAATTTTCAGAAAAATTGCACATATTACGCTGCTGAATACTATTAAAAAAAACTTTTTTGTAGTGATGAATAGAAAATATTGTAAATTTTGTATTTATTGCATCAATATGTCACTTGAATATAGTAATTGTACTTGAAATACTATAGATAGGCTGTACTGCAGTAATTCAACTGACCCATTCATCCAACAAAGCTAATTACAATCAATTACCACGATGGACATTTTCCTATTCCTTTCAAAGATCTCAGGCACTCGAGACTAATCTTGCCCCCTCAAATTAGAGAAAGGTACATTACGCAAGTGTGGCGACCAATGCCTACATGACTCCTTCAATTTTGCACTGGTCCAATTTGATCGCCGCAAGTCAACCGCATATCCGCGCAACTTGCTTTGCCAATCATGAAACTGGCGGACTCGCTGGCGTCTATAACCAGTAACATTCGCCTGCGTCGCTCGGTTTCGCCGATGTACATGAGAAATTTGTTTATAATACAATTAAGTCGTCGTATGCCACTTAAATAGACGAAAGAACTCGGAAAAAGTTCACTACACTACCTAATTTATGATAATTAAAATGAATGATTAGAGAGAATGTTTAAAAGTCATTTAGGTATTAGGAGTAATTATTGACATTAATTAATTTCGAAGCTATATTTTTAAGATCAACTCTATTTATAACGGGTAAAATGATCATGATTTCAAATTCGGGATATTATTACATAAAGATTTGTTGACTATTATCACCCTTTTACAACAAAATTCAAGCAACATCCAAAAATTGCACAACTACCTACAGCAACATTTCTACGTTTCCTTATTCCTTAAAAAGCACCGTACTCTCCCTCTCTCTCTCTCTCGAACGCCAAAACCGCTCGACTAAACTACTAGCAGACGCCGCAGTCTCTACCTCCACACACACGCTATACAACCCCAAAACCGAGCCAGCCAGAGCTGCAGCTATCCTCTTTCGCTCGCCGACGCATTGTTTGCTCGTGCGGGCGCCGCAAATGCGGGAACACGAAACAGCGACGATAATTCAGAGCCACGGCGGCGGCGGCGGCGGCGGCCGATTTAACTTGCAAAGTGGTCGCGCGATGCGTTTCTGCCCGCACTTTGACCGGGTTATGTGTGCGCTCGCGTTGCTGCCGTAAAATAGCGCGCGCGGAGGAAGCACAACTTTAACGATCGCTCGGCGTGAGACGTCTGCGCAAAAAGTGGGGTAATTTTGATTGGTGCATGCGCTCGCGGGTCCCACGGCGAGTTCGTTTGCGCGAGTTGCGAACGAGTTGGCAGAGAGAAGTTCGGGGTTCGTGGATTTATCGCGGATGGGGTTGATGTTTGAAATTTGTTGGAGTATAGTTCAGAGCGATGCGAGAAAAAGGCTGGGTAATTAAGTAATCAAGTTAGCGAAATTTTGGAAAATGTGTTGTTACTGAGGTCGGTTTAATTTTATGCTTTTTTTCGGGGGTTGTATACTATTGTCGGGTTTTCTTTTGTCTTCTTGTAAGGGGGAGCCTTTCGAATAGGAAATTTTTGAATGATGGTTCCTTGGACCCCCAATATGTTTAGCCTCCAATATTAATATTATCGCTTGCAATTTACTTACACAATGAATTCAGAAATTTTATGAAATTTAAAAAGCTGTATACCAGGCATTTTGCTTAAATTTTCATGATTAATATTAAACGACTTTGTCAAACCTTCGTTGCGAACCATATATTTTTTCAGTAATTCTTTTTCCCGGTGGTTTCTAGAATATATAAACATTTTTTTACTGGCTGAAACAGGCTAGAAGTATAAAAATTATGCATAAATAGAAAATAAAATCGTAATTTCCCAGAAGGCTCTATAGTAATGTAACCTCGCTCAATACTCGATTTTTATTAATGTCGTATTGATTTACTTCTTCGTCAAACTACCTTGAATTTTCGCACAAAGATTGTAATCATAATATATTTATCACGTATTTCAATTTTATTCATAAATATTGGTTTTGATTTTGCGAAAACCCCTCTTATAATTATAAATTAGATACGTAAAAATGATGATTGTAAATTTAAGATAAAATAATATTCATTGCTAGCTTCTGTAACATCGCTGTTAATATGGAAACTAAATAATATTTAAAAAGTTAATAACAATTAAAAAAATATTAAGGTCCATCCTTAAAAAGCTAAAACCGTCAGTAAGTATTAAGATGCATTTTATTTTCATTTCGATTAGACTTTGATAACCTTCTTTAATAGATTTTTTATAACATATATAAGAAGAGAGCTTTTAGTTTTATCGCTTGCGATAAAATTTTACGTTTGAATAAGTATTTTTAGTACAGTATGTTTACAACTGAAAACGACCTTGTAAAACTGAAAAAATGGTCACTAAAATACTACCTTACATTCCAAAATGCTTCAGTGTAAAACTGTTGTTAATATTGAAACGTTTTGAAGTACAATTTTGCGCCTTCTGCTAAACGTGCCATTTTCGTAAACCTTCAAACCTCTACATCTTCGCCCTTAATACCTCTACCCTCCAAAATTATCAATTAAGCCAATCGAAAGAACTCGAACAAATCGATTTCCTATTTGCGTCACTGCTTATCGCTAGCCCAGGACGAGACACTGTACCTCATATTGAAGCTTCCTTTTTCGCCGGCTTATCAGCCGGCGGCTGAGTTTCTTTAATGGACTTTTTACAGCCTCTCGAAGTTCGTGTCGCGATGCCATTTTCTCAATCATTAGGCCTTTAATCCCACGCGAATAATCCGTGGCAATAAAAGAAAAAATAACAACACGCGAACATTTAGTGCTTGCGATAAATTTCCGGCTTGGCTGAGCATTGACAACTGCTGCAAATTTCTGCGCACGATTTTTGGCGATATTCAGGAAGGTGGAAAAGATTTAATCTGAGTTTGGAACGTATCAATGTTGACGTCAGTCGCAAAGCTACATACATGTGAAGTTCAGGGAGATGCACAATCTTCGTGTGACGTCAATGCGCGCGTGAAGTTGGCGAAAGACTGCGGAAGATGGATAACTTGGGATTTTTCACTTTTTCTTTTCAATGCCTCCAGTTATCTTCTGTCAAGAGCAGAGATTTATTTACGCCTGCTAACATTTTAATTTTCTTTAAACTTGATCAAAATCTTGTCAAAATTCTGATTTTTAACATCAACCCTTTTAATTAAATATGTACATTTATGTATTAGTTTCTATGTGGAAGTCACTTTTTTTTGGTTCATTCTTCATAATGTTTAAAATCTTTTATAGTTTTTTATTCAAATATATCTTTGAAAGCTGCTTTTTCACATTTAAATTCGAACTGGTAGATATTGATTATTTTAAATATAGTATATGGAAAAATCGTATCGAACTTTATTTTAATTAAACTTTTGGGAACAGAAAATATTTGCGTGCAAAATACGAAGTCTCTCTAACTGTGTCTCGATTGCTTTTGTACAAGCACCGGAATGTTTGCCTGAAACTTTGCACAATGGTGCGATGCTTGTCAAAGCATGTAAAGAGAGTGAATGTAAGCTTCAAACAGATCGATTTTTTTTTTAGTTACAGTCTGTTTGAGAACATTTAAATAAAGTTTTATAATGTTAAAAATAATGTCAATCATATGTAAATAATATTTATTAACAAAAGAAATAACGAAACCTGAAGTCTTTGTTTTATTATCTCTTTTTTATGAATCATCGATTTCAATTATTCTTTTGTTTCATAATTTATCAACAGAATATAGTAGTGTCGCTTAAAACGTCAGTAAAAGTAAATATATTTTCGTTAATATCCCAAAAACAGAATTATCGACACTGGGCATAGTATTAGAACGTTCGTACCTCGAATACCGTGCATTGCGCAACTCGGTTTTCCAGTAGCCTATTGGACGTGCGCATTGTTGCCATAGTTCGAACATGCATTTTCGCGTACAAGCCTACACATATACGTGTACAACGTCGAAGTAACATTCTTGTACAGATAGGCTTGTACAATCGTAGATCTATACTCACTAAATTTAAATATGTGAAATTTTCACCTCGCTTATCATAGAAGTAGTGAATGACTTTTTCACTTTTTAAATAAGTGAAAAATTTAACATGTAAAAGCCTATACATTCACTTATTTAAAAGTTAAAAAAGACATTCAATTCCATAATAAGTGAAAATTTCAGTTATTAAAATTAAAAGAGTAGAATTATTCTTGATATTTACATCTTTTCTCGCAGATGAAGTAACCACCCGTCAACTCTTTAATATTGAGATATACTGTGCACAAGGGTACAGCAGTACTTTGGTGTTATATATAGGAATCTTACTTTAGCTAGTCGATAATGTGTTCCAGGTCTCCGCTGTGCAATCAATACACGTAAATAGATACTGTAGTACAGTAAGCATCGCCTTTATTTTTAACGACTTAATTTGTTGATTGCACTAAAGACAATAACATGTTTAGCAGTCTATGTACAGCCGAAGTTTCATTATTTTGACAGTTAAGTGCACACTAAAATAAAAGCTATAATGATGTACCTTATAAAATTTCTTTTTTCAGAGCGTCAAATTACAGTTGTAATAATAATAAAAATCGAATAATTTCTCTTTTGTGTGTCAGTTCAGATCCTATTTTGTCGTCTATTTAGACCAAAACTACCGAACATAGAAAAACCAACAAAGACAAACTTCCAATCAGCCAAATGCACGCAGACGATCGATACGGGAAAACTCGATCAAGCCATTACGATGATAACGTTTGCATCCATCAGGGCGGGAAAGACGCACACAAAGTCCCCTCCCTCCCCTACTACTTACTTCTTCTCAAAGAAAATTCCAACCGAAAGAAGCTATACTCATGTACTTACCCATACATACACCCAGTCTTGCCTCGACACAAAGAGCCCGAAAAGCCGCGAGCTCTCCCGATAGATATAGCGGGGATGCAGCTGCGGAACCGCCGCGGATTATTCTGTCCCGCGGACGGAACTGGAGTAGTACACGGCTTATACCAACACATACACATCCGTGCGCTCGTTCAATACCGTTCGATTACATATATAGTATAAGAGAGGAAGTGAGAGGGGAGACGGAAACGGGGTGTGCGCGCATACTTGGGCCGCTCGGCTTATTTCTTCGGGCGGTTCTTTTTTTTCGCGCTCGCGCGCGTGACAGCGCCAATGCGGCCTTCCGAGGGTTGCTATCTGAGGCCGGAGGAGGAGTTGGGGGGAAAGCTCGTGGAACGCGGTTTTCTCGCGCGAGGCTTCTTTGTCTCGGGTGCAGGTGTAGTGCAGCGTCTGGAACGGGCGAGTTGGCGAATGAGACGTCGATTGTCAGTGGAGAAGGTTCTTTCTTTTTCTTAGAATAAGCGTATTTTCAGGGATCATTTGTAGAGGTTTTATTTCGTTAATGCTTTAGAAGGCTGGAATTCGGTGCGAAAATTGAAGATATAGTAGAATGACGTTATGAAAATTTGTCGAGGAAAAAATGTTTATGAATCATCGGTAAAAATAACTCAAGAATGATTCGTTTTGATAACGTGTAATAGACAAAACGTTCTTTCTTACGGAGGCACATTCCTCTACGACTTATCAATACTACGTAGTTAGTAACGTTTATAAATATTCATTTATATATGTTTTCCTGCTTTATTTGAAATACTGTTTACGAAAAGCTTGAAAAATTATGAATGAAATAATATCAAACTATGAATTTCTCTCCAAACGTTACGATTATTCTCGGCTTTCGTAAAGCTATAACTCTATGAAAAATGCCACCCTATAATTCTCAACGCGAGCAAAACAAAACGATATTATATACTTTGTATATATACTTGACCTAGAGCTCCGCGCTCGTACTTTTTATTATTACGAAGCGAGAGTGTACACCGCGCGAGACTTGATAAATATGAATGAGACGCACGTCGCTGCGGTTAGACAGGATTATACCTACGATCTTTCGCATATAATTTTTAAAATTTTTCTTCAACCCATCGCACACAAAAGTGTTAAAAGCGATACACACGC
>JAPYZP010004632.1:0-17339 GCA_030522985.1 Torymus sinensis
GAAGGTGCGCCGAAGGGATTTTGTCTATCTCGCGCGTTCGCTCTCTCTCTCTCTCTCTCTCTCTCTCTCTCTCTCTCTCTCTCTCTCTTTCTCGAGGTCTTGAGTTTTTTTCGGGGTTGCGAGATGGAGCGGTGCTTCGAGTTTCCTCTTCTTTTCTTAAAACTGTCAGTTTGTGAAAATAGCAAGGGAGAAAAGGGGATTTTCTTCGCCTCCGGAGAAGTTTGTCGGTGTTTTCGGAAGCTGCTCGTGCCAATGCGCTCGAGTTTTAGCTCTGTATCATAAAAGAAGAAAAAATGCTTTTTCTTCTCACACGCTGATTTCTCACATAGTTCTTTTCCACCAATTCATTATATTGACTTACATAATTTAAAAAATAACTCAATATTTAAATTATATTCATTAATATATCTATTCGTATTTAATACAACATATACTCGGCCATTATACATTCAATGCTATTGCAAGAAATTCAATCATAAGTTTGTTGCTTTCTTCAATAACCTTTCAATTCAACTAATGCTTCTAGCTACTTTCTTCACGTTTCATCTTTTTCTCTGCATGTCTCAATAATGCAGGCGCGCTGTCCTGGTTAAGCTCGAAGTTGAATTGAACTACAGGTCGAAGTGTCAAATGAAATTTTTCATTTCTCAATTCATGTTTATACTTTCTCTTTCATTATCATAATGCATTACAAGTACAGCTTGAATATAAAGTACATGTTTCATTACAACTTATACAGCGAACTCGTGGAATTATTGCATATTCAGTGTCTAAAAATTTGTTTATATATCCTTTGTCAGTATAATTTTTCCTTTTCATTTATTTATTTGTTTTATTTATTTATTGAAACTTTGAGTAGGCATTACAAAAGAAAAAGGGTAATATAATAGACGAATGAGATAAAGTAAAAATATACATGTTGTATGAAGTATGGCTTGTATATTTGAAGGAAGAAAGTTCCATTGTCTCCTTAATCTAAGCATGCCATGTCTCCGAAGATGACATTTCTCGTGTAAACTAATTATCTCTTTTAGAGTTTTTAAACCTTGTATCCTCATAAATATTATGTAACATTAAATTTTTCTTTGTTTATTTTACAACTTCTGTAAGAGCTTTTGCATTGTACAAAATTTAAAACATCGGAAGTTTTACATCAATAACATGCGTTTATCTTTCGCAAATAAACGCTTGCAGCTATTTTTAATATATTCAAAGAACGCTACTGCAGCTTTTTATTTATTATTCTGCTTTGTATTTACTTCCTAATTTTTGTTTGTTCTTCCTTTTCCGGTTCTTCTGTTTTGTGCTATTTATACTTTGTCATCGACTATATACCACGGTATTGTTTTATTCGCTTACTTCGCATTACACTATTGTCATGAATTATATTTTCTCACATGTACGTAGCAATGCCGTGACAAAAAGAATCGTATTTCGAATATTCATCCAAGTAAATTCTTCCCACAACTTTGAGAAAGTATCATAAAATGTTCTCCCTCCTCTCGGTTTTCCCCTTCATCTCTCTCTCTCTCTCGTGCGCTCAGCCCCGTTTCTGCTATTTCATTTTTCACCGCCTCCTTCTTTCCCTCCTTGGTTTTCTGCTTACAGCGGCGTCTCTCCGATATACATTGTTCACGCACATGGCAACGCCGTCCGTCACGTTTGCGCAGCCCTGCAACGCGGAGAGGCCGAGCTGCTCTGCCTGTATACATGTACTGTATATACCCGGTATCTGTGTTCGCTCGCTGGCGTGTGCGCGAGCGCAGAGGATGGAGGCACTTTGCGTGATTGAGGTGTCTCAGCACCTGCACGATAGGCTCGCGTTTTGATTTTACCATCACGCTCTCGCGTTTGCTCGCTCGCAACCCTCTGCACTTTCGCGCTACCCGCGAGTTTTCCCTAGTTTTCCATCTTCCTCCCGGATTTCTCTTTGTCTCGGCTATACATATATCTACGTGCCTTGCGACTGCGTTCCCCTTCTGCACGAACGCCCACCTCATTCCCTTCAACACCTTCTTTCACGTAATGCTGCTTTTAGAAGAAAATGTTCTGCACTTTCTTTTGTAAGCTGCCTGCTTTTCTTTCGTGGGAAACCGAAGAGATTTTATTAATAATTCTTATGTATGTACGCAATTCACATACGTATAGTCTATTAATAATATGGGTTTCAACCATATTTGAATGGCAAAATTATATCAAAGTATTTTAGATTACGTAAATTGAATGTTTAAATCAAGATACTCTGACTTTGAGGCAAACCCGAGGCGCGGCATTAAAGTGTATAATTACAGAGTAGTAATTAAATGATTTAATTTAGAGTGTTTAAAATACGGAATTATTAACATACACCGCATATTATAAATACATGTCTATTCAAAAGAATTAAAACTTTTTTAAAGTTTATATTAAATACCTTCAATGAAAGTCAGGTGACAGCACAAATGTATTTGTAATGTTATGTAAAATACATACATTAAAATTAATTACACATAATTTATCTGCGAATTTCTCGACATTGACTTTTAATCTCATTAATTTTAAAAGAAAATGAAAAAACTTCTGCGAGTATATATAATTTTCCATGCTATAAAGTAAGCAAGCTACAAGAGTAAATAACTACATTTAAAATTTTCAGGAAAACACTCTAATTGCTCCCACATAAATAATATACACTTATAATCATCCAATTCAAAGATTTATAAGAGATGATGACAAGATGAGTTATATTTTTTAGCGGTATTTTCGCAATAATTGCATGCTTGTAAGAGTACATTTTTTCAGCCTAATGGCAAGAAATTCGACAGTGAAAAGAACTACCTGTCTAGAATTTCTAAAGGCACTTTCCCATAACGCATCGGAAAATCTTCCCGCAAAGTCACATACAATTCTATTGTACACGGCAAAATAATACGTATTACGAATCTCATCACTATCCTTGCCCAACAGCTTTAAACTTTTATGCGACTCATCGTGTAATTTTCTCGTGACTTCTCCTATCCCCATATCTCCTACGTATTTAAGCGTCATTATGGCCGTTTTTCGGTATTATTCCTTCTTGGAAGTTTTGGCTCTCACGCGCGCCCTCGCGCGATATCTGTGTCGTTCTGAAGGGCCGCGCGAGTTTCCGTCACGCATCGCCTTCAAGCATGCCGCTGCACCGCGGAGGCTCAGGAAATAAGCCTCGCGCTTGCTCGGTTGCGGAGGACGCGCTGACGAGTGCCGTGAGAAATGACCGAAATGACCCACATTCGTTGTACAGCAACTTTATGAAGTTTGTTATTTTGATTAGGGCACTTATTGTTTCAGGAGGATTTTTTATTGCAGAAAGAGATGAAAATGGAAGTAGCTCGTTTTATCGTTAGAATGATATTACACGTTTGAAAAGTTTTTAAAATTGGGATTGTTTTTTCAACTAAAAATCTTTATTAGTCAGTTTCATCAATTTTACGAAACTGAGAAAAACAACACTTTTAGACTACACGTCTGCCTTTAAAGCTAATTGTAAAATTAATCTTAAAATATTCAAAATTGTTCCTGCGTTGCGTATTGAAAAGAAAGTTGAGTTTTGAAGTTGATTATAAATATATTGATAGCCTATGTTAAATTCATTTATATCTTCTACATTATTGATAGATTATTGCACACTATAGCTCTATTGTTACATTTAAAGATACTATTTTTATAATTTATTGAAATACGGATTTTCAAAACTTCAATATTTAATGCATTTTTATTTTTTTGTTACAGGTGAGCGTTATCGATTCAAAGAGTTCTTCCAAGCGCTTACTACTGTAAGTTGCTAAAATCATTTATTCGAATAGCGTAATGTTGAATAATTAAACTTGGCGAAAGTTATCGTAAAAATGAAGATTTTACTCTAACAGAGAGTAGTAAATATTACTATACAGCGGCTATTCCTGTAACCCCAGACCACAGACCGAAAATAGCACTCGGACTTAGCACTTTGCAAATTGCAATCGGCAAGTTTGATCCGAAGAGAGCATGAGGGTAGAGTGGCAAGACTCTCTCCCACGCGCGCACCGCAATAAAACCTCGAGCTACTCAGACTGTTTCGAGACTCCCTCCTCTCTTCGCGTACTCTAACCAAGCTAAACTCACAACTATACGAAATAGGTGTACACGCCGCGGCTGCTCGCGCGCAGAATCGCGCACTTAATAATAATACCGCCGGCGCATTAAAAGCTTATATAATTGAGTTGCCGAATCGTTAACTCTGCATGAACAATTTCAACGTCCTATATGGCTGAAACCTCGAGGTATATACTATGTAGACGCTTGTGTAGCTGCAGGCGCGGGCACCGAAAAACGACGGCGAGATACAAAAAGCCGGTATAATAGCTCTCGTTGGTAAAAAGCAGGACGCGGGCGCGCAAAAAGTTTAGAGCCTCGTGCGCGCGGCGAAACTCGCGAGAGCGAAACCTTGCAGAGAGCATCCCCCCGGACGCCTGGCCTGAAAAAGAGACGAGACGCTGCAGCGCCGAGCGAAGGGTTTCTCTGTAGAGACTCGAAGCTCGTTTACCGAGTTATATACAGTCCGTTGCTCGGCAAGAAAATGACTCCGCCGTGCGCGTGCGTGCAGTGTGTTTCTGCCGGAGTATACACTTTCCTTCGTATAATAAGCTTTAGTGCTGTTAATTCGGAGTTGCGCCCATCCATATATAGCAACTCCTTTTGTTTACGTCAAAATACTATATACCCTACTTGTTATTACGCGTATTGCGCACGTGATAAATATATGCAGATGTGCGAGATGACACAATTTATGCGTACGCATATATACGTGTATACGCATACCCAGACACACACAGACACATGAATAATTGCATTCGACGTTGACCATTAAGCTCAGGTGTACTGGCGTACACAAGTGCCTCGGTGCAGTATACGTATATATGTGTGTGCTCTACAAACACAGATATCTCCGCGAGGTTAGGGTACAAGAAACGACGCTGCGCGAGGGCCAGGCAAAAAACGCCGTTAAGCGCCACTTAAGCGGCGTTAAATGCCGTCCGAGGTTTCGCGCCAACGATTCTACTTCGAGGCGCAGCTAGCAGGTATACCGAGGCTGTAAGACGCCGTGCGCGCGAGCGGGAGAGAGAGAGAGTGAAAGATAGAGAAAGAGGAATTATTCTCTGTTCGTGCGCACACGAGCGAGTCTTTTTGCCCGCGAAATCGTTTTCTTGAATTATATTGCGAGCGTTAAACCGACGTATTTATAGAACAGAGTTGGAAAAAGCGCCCGAATGACAAACGGTATTGGAGAGGCTTTTTACAGCCCTGTTGTTGCACGTGTTTGTACTAGCTATTCAAACATTTTTCTTGTATATTATTTTGTCAAATTGTATATATCTTTCATTTTTTGCTTCCCACGTAAATAGATAGCTCACCGTTATACAAGCAAACGTTAAAGAAGTAAATGTGCACGGACAGAAATTGTGTTGAACCATAAATTAATTTATGTAGGAAAAATTGAAACTTTCCTAGTAATTTGTAACAAACTCGTTGCAAATGTAAACTTTACGAGTTTTTATAGTAAATATAATGGCAACAATATCAGTATTATTTGACGAGAATTAAAAATTTTAAAAACTTTATTATCATTCTATTGTTGTTTTTAAT
Source organism: Torymus sinensis (assembly GCA_030522985.1). NCBI lineage: Eukaryota > Metazoa > Arthropoda > Insecta > Hymenoptera > Torymidae > Torymus > Torymus sinensis. Next base: position 5,641 of record JAPYZP010004632.1, read on the forward strand.
AGTTATTACAATCGATCAAACAATAATAAGCAATTACATATAAAATTAGTTGCTATGAAAAATAGTAGAAAGTTATTTTAATATTTGGTAAAAATTACAATGAAGTAAAAACAACCAGGCATATTGTAGGAAATTCGAGAAAACTCCATCGCTTTTATGTATCAAATTGATTATTCAAAACTGAAAGCGAATACGCTTAAAATTAAAGAATAGGAAGGAATAACCTTTCTGTAAATCTTCGTAAATATTATGATCTGTCAAGAAATTGTTATTACCATTTTCGTTACATATGGTTATTGTTCATACGATAATCCTTAGAAGCCCTATTTCGGATTTAACAACGTAGATATATATTTTTTACTGTCGAAAGGATTAAGTTTTTTTGGCTATCTTTTTCAAAGCTGCTATGTATCATCCCGAGCAGCATCGCAATGATTTCAAAGCACCTACAATTTCTACTAATATTTATTACATACTTTTGTTCGCTCACCGTGGCAAATCGCTTAGCTTCGGCTTCTCGCAATTTAAAAAATACACACTCGTAATCGGCTAACTGTCTCCCACTACCGCGCACGCGCTCTCGGATAAAAAATCCTTCCACGCTACGGTATAAATCACGTTTAAGCACCGGACGATACGGCGTGCGCGCGCGAGCGTGGAATTTCGTCCTCGCGGGCGATAAAAAAATCCATAAAACGAAAATTAAAGCGGCCGCGGCAATCGCGCGAGGGCGCGGCCCCTTTAACGAGAGATACGCCGCCGCCGCTCTCTTTTCTCTCTCTCTCTCTATCTCTCTCTCTCTCGCTCTCTCTCGCTCTCTCTCGCTCTCTCTCTCGATCAATGTAATTCGATAATAAAGACCTCGCGCTCGCTCGGCCGGCGGTTTTATATCACGCCGCCCGGTAAACCGATCAATTCTCGGCGTCAGCCGCGCTGACGACGACGTTTTTCGCCGAGCGCCTGAGAGTCGAAAAGGAAGATGAAGATATACAGGACCGGATGAGGAAGGAAGTGCAACTTCCGGAAAGGAAGTCGTCGTTTTGCCCTGGAATCGTGCGGCTACTGAGATGTTTCATGACTCAGTAATGCGAGCTTGCCTTTCTGTTTGTACGTCGGTAATTGACCTCCGCCATTCTATTAAGATTTGGGGGAAGCGAGTAGACGAACATGCTTTACGGCTTAACTTTACAAGGAAATGTTAAATTTCTGCTGGTTCTTGCTAAAATTAATATTCTATAGTTAATTCTATTTTTTTTTTCAAATGCTCAGCTCGCGTATTGCTATTTAATAAACTCGCAATTTTTTCAACCTTTATTCTGCAAAGCATTTTCAAATGCATTTTTATCTAATTTTTAATTTAAATATTGAAGAAAATATTATACGCAGAAACGATACCTTCCAAATTTTGTACGTACTAATATTTGTAAATATAAATGTTTCTGAAATATTTTTATTTTTATTTTTTAGAAGTCGTTAACGTTACTTTAATGATGGTTCCGTGAAATTTAATTATTAAGCAGAAGATTGAATAAGTGCGACTGCATTACTCGAGATTCACAGTAGTGGGATTACGTTTGAATAGCAAGAGAAGAATATAACATTGTAGTAAACTAAATTCTGGAACAGCGCCAGAAGAAGTCAGAAACCTCAGTGGATATTCATGTAATGTAATAAAAAATGGTCTGAGATATTTTCTCCTAATTCATGGCCAACGAAAGGTGCACTGCATGAAATTCCTACTTTATGTTCTCAAAGTACTACAGACTAGTTTGCTTCTTTACATGTTTTATTTTCATATACTTAGGAAACAAATGTGCGGTATTTTATCATATTAGTTTTCGTATTTGTTTCGTGTTAAATGTAGCGGTTGGAATTATCACGAATTTTTATGAGAACATTTAAAAAATATAAAATATTTTTCCTTTCGTTGGGAATGAAAAATAAAATTTATAATATTTAAACTCGATCAGTATAGGGAAGAGTTGTGCACTCATGGCCACCGCGGACCAGACCGGACAACTATACGTTTAGAAGTAGAATTTTGTATTGTAACAACATCAAAATGTCAAAAGTTATTTTGGTCTTCTCGTTTTTTTTTTTACAGTTGATGTAATTTTTTTTTAATAATATCTACACCGAGAAAAATCAGCTAAATTACTGTAATATATAGTAACATTGAGATTTACTTGTAATATCAAAATAATTACTATGTTTTATAGTAAAAATTGCTATATACATAGCAATATATGCAGGGTGTTCAAAAAGTTTCGGTAAAGTTTTTCCCTGGCTATGCGATAGTCATAATGAATTTGACTTTGACCATGATCTTGAAGGTTATTTAGAGGTGAAGAGAATTTTTTTTTTAATGGTCAATATTTTTAACTGAATGTCAATTATATACTGTAAATAACATAATTTTATCATTTTTTAATTTTTCGTTCAGACAATATATTATTATGATTATAATCAAAAATTTTGTAATAATTCATATGAATGTTCTACCATACTATTAGAATATTTTGCCGTCCATTATTGTTTATTTAGGATTATTACAACTCAAAATTTCGTGAAAAATGACGGTGGCCAGAATCGGGAAACATTTTTTGTGGATCGTGAAACATAACTCTTTTTATATTTTTCAAGTAACTTTTTCGACAAAAATTATAATATTTGAAAAAAAACTGATGTACCTCTTTATAGTGGGAGTTCTATGCATCATTTGCTTTTTTTGCATTTTAATTTTATGGCCGAAAATGCTATGGATGCCATCATTTGTCAACTCTTCCCTATATGTTGTTAAAACCGACTGTATGTAACTTTATTTGAAGTATCTTATTTCGTTTGGATTTATTAAGTTGAAAGAAGTTTGAAAGTATTTAAAAAGTGACTTTCAAAAATGTGTACGGATTGTACTAACGATTCCAGATATCTCTATATATTTTGAAAATAAAAAATAATGAATAACGAAATTTCTATAACAAAATATTCAGCCTTTCGTCTTCTACACGCGCGAAATTCTCATAGACGTCGTTACACGGCTAAATCCCATTACGCTCATCGAAGAACAAGCGGGCGAAAATAAGCAAGCTATTCGCGCGTGCGCCTCTCTGCTGCGGATTTTCGCTGGGTGTACACGCTCGCAACAAGCCTCCTCGTTTACGTCCCGCCGCGCAATTATACTTTCGTCGACGCTCCGAGAGAATCCCGCCGAAATGAGACCTCGGGATAAAGCCGAACGTAACATCTCTCTCTCTCTCTCTCTCGGCGAGGAGGGATATGTATATACGGGCGGAGAGAAGAAAAATCGGAAGAGCTCGCGAAAAGAAATGAAAGGGTTCCGGAGTGGGTATAAGGTCGCGCGAGTGGTGGAGTAAGGAAAAAGGTTATTTGATTGAACCCCCCTGCGCCAGTGCGCGACATTTCCTCGAATTTCGAATAATCCTGAATAGAGCGCAATTTGCCGAGACGGGACTTGGAGCGCGCGCGAAAGTTTCCCGCCGACATCGACACGCCGCGAGCAGCTCTTCTTCCTCGGCGCGTGCCTCGCCTCGCAACTTATTTCGCGCCTCGTGTGCGGCGGGAGTGTCTTACCGGGTCGCAGGGACGTGGATTTTTCGGCGAGAAGGGTTTATGGTTCTCTCTCTCCCGCCCCCCCCCCCCTCTCTGCGCAGTGGGAATAAAGGGAAATGGAAAGATGGTATCAAGCGCGGTATGCGCCTTGGGAAGGAAGTGCGAGAGAGCAAAATTTAGATCTGATTGTCGGTGGTTTAATCAAATTTTTGCACGTAGTTGTGCATTTTTTATGAAGAAAGAACTATTTTCTTTTGAATAATTAGACAAACTGCATCTCCCGAAGAAAAATTATATTTTTTATAGTTGTATCCTAAAATTTTTGAGTCTGTCCATTTTTGTAAAGAATTATAATACCTATAGCCCTGTTTAAAGATCAATATAAACGTAAATGAATTTTATTGAAACGTTCATTTTTTTTAAAATCTCGAATTTCCTGATTAAATTTCGAGGGATAAAATAATTAGATATCGGCCGGCTGTCGCGGAAAAGTTCATCAACGAGTATTAAATCAAACTACGTCCAGCAGAAATTTATATGCAAATAAGATATCAGACTAATTTAATAAGTTTAATGAATGCCCTCGTCGTCGCTCATCCATCCGCAAAAAGCAGCCACCTGACGAGCAGCAGCGCACCATAATCGCAATATAAATCCCGACGAAAGAAAGAGACATCTCGCGCGATAATCGCGTCACTGATCTGAGCCGTTGCGTCTGCGCTACCGAGGCCGTTTTTCGCGTAGGACGAGAAAGAGAAAGAAAGACAGAGAGAGAGAGAGAGAGAGAGAGAGAGAGAGAGAGAGAGAGAGAGAGAGAGAGAGAGAGAGAGAGAGCGAGATACGTTCTTACGCGTTGAAATCCGACAAGCCGTGAGGGGAGAGCTCGAGAGCTTGGGATTTAAAGGGCTTTCGTATAATCTGGCCAGGAAGAGAGGGGACAACGTTGCCCTCTTTTTTGTCTTCCCTCGCTAAAATATATATATACATATATCTACACGACGTCGGCTCGAACTGCTCGTCTCGTTTATATTTAAATTTATCGAGAAAGGGAGGGATCTGGCAGTTATAGACGGCTCACCGAAGACCGAGTTTTGTCTCTCCTGCGGTACTTTTACGACGAATGAACCATGAACACCTGCTCTGTCTCGGTCGGTTTAGTTGTCAATCTTGCCTTTCTCAATTTCATTTATCCACCTGTAGCTTATTAGTACAGCAAATGTCCGTTGTGCAAAGTCGTCGTATCAGATGTGTTCTCCCGTCAGATTGAATACCAAAATTTTATTCGAATTACGCGTCAACAGATTTTATAACCTATATGATCGTCGCATTTAATTTGTATAGGTATATTATTAATTACTCGGTAAAGTACTTAAATTTACGATTTTATTTTTAATGACAACTTTAAAATAAAGAATTTTAGATTTTTTTTAACTATAAATAGTACAATTAATTTATTAGATTATTTCTAAAACCTAGCCATTTTATTTTAATTTGTTGAATTAATTTCTCAAAGAAAAGCTTTTGTGTTCCCGAAAAAAATTATTTTCAATCCATGTTATGTATATATTATTCTGAACAGATTATTATATAAATAATTAAAATTCTCCAGAAAAAATCCTTTGAAACATTTTATCAATATTTTAATCTGATACTATGCTTGCCCGGTATCTCAATATTTTAAAAATATTTCTGATATTCCACTTCTAAATTAGAAAACGTAAAGAAAATAATTTCATGTTATACAGAAGGATTAAGGAACGTAAAAAATTGTAATGAAAATAAATTTTTCCTAGACCATTATTATACTTTATTCTAATTCCATCTATTTTGTCATTATTTATGAAAATTAAGGAAAAAGTCGACAGTGTATACTATATTTAAAATATTTTTCTTTGCGTCAATTTATTTTTTATTGTAGTAATTCACTGTCACTACTTTACTTAAAACGTATTTCATTTTATTTCGTGAGTTCCCGGGTATAGCACTTTTAGCACTGACGTACCTATATTATTAACACAAAATGACTTTATCCTTTACAAGGGCCACTTTTCGGTCTCACATAAATTAAGAGTGAGAGTACTGTAATGAGAATAAATTGAATACTTTTAACTCAATACCAAAAGTAGAACCTTAATGTGGTATTTTGATTTTTCCAGATCTATGAATTTTAATTTGTATAGCAAATCCCTTTACTAAAAAAACTTTGGTATTTAGAACTTGATTAATGTATTGGATTGGTTTTAAAAATATATCAAAATAGACTCTACTTACAAACTTTTTATTTCTCTACAACCCTAATAGAAATCTATTTACTTAAAATGATGGTATGAAATTTTTTGAGTGTACAATCAAAAAGCTATTTGAAGGTACGTTTTATTACTCTTTAGACGAACGTATATCCCACACAAGCTCTGAAAGAATTGAATTACCAAACATAAATAAGGGTAATTGAAGAGGCCGGCGGGACATTAGTTTTGGCGCGGATAAAAGACATTTGAAAATAGCGGTGGAATGAATGACGTCACTTAAAGAATCAGAGTAGTGCCTTTCGAGGGATATCAGCTCTTTAGTGCGTGTCACGAATTTCTTCGCTATCTGAGAGAAGTCATAAATTACCGGAGGCGCTCCTTGGCTCTCTCTCTCTCTCTCTCTCTCTCTCTCTCTCTCTCGCTGTCTCGTTCACATAATGCTCACGCGAGCGGTGACATAATCGCATGAGTTCCCACCGTACTACAAAGTGAACGCGCACCTTTGACTTTTCATTTTTGTCACGGAGGCGCGCGGGCTTCAATATCACATGCGATATCGTACAAAAGAAGTTAATTCATTTACGATAATTATTGCGTTTCAGAATAAATGCCTTTACCTTACGTAAAACTCGATTTGTTCAGCTACGTCGATTATAAATGAAACAGATTTATAAAATAAGTTCAATTAGTTGATTACTTTGTTCTGCGAACGTTAATTAGCATCTGTATATACGGACACGGTTAATATCCGCTAGTGACAGTAGTGTAGGAGCAAAGATATTCCCAAGAAATAGAAAAAAAAAGTTATAGAACGGGAGGAATGTGTATCATCCACGATGACCTCACTGTACCTCATGTATTAAGAGATTCGACGGAAAAGCCCGTACCCATTTTTTCTCTCCCCCTTTATTTTCCCTCTGTGTTCGTCCCCCTCCTGATACATCCGCGCAAAAACAACCGCGAGAGTAGAGGGTGGGCGAGAACGAGCGAGACAGACGCATATACTCTCCATCTCTCTCTTGCGGCCCGGCGAAAAGCCCTCGAGCCGCCTTTGTGCGAGGGCGGGAGCCGTAGTTTCCGGCCGAGGGGGTGTGGTTTTACCTGAATCGATCCTTCGAAAATCACCTGTGAGTCGTCTCCGCCGCCAGGAGGATATCTTCTTTCTGCGCCCGCCGCATCCGCTCGCTCTCTCTCCCTCTCTCTCTCTCTCTCTCTCTTTCTTGTATCTCTTTGTCGAGGCCAACACAGAAAGAGAGAGAGAGAGAGAGAGAGAGAGGCGAGTTTCTCTCCTGGCGACGCAGCGTTGGCGTACTGCACTTGTGTGGGCACCGCTCGATATGTCGGAGACGATGCACTTGCTGGCGCGCGTGCGTGCGCGTGAATTGGCCCATTCCGTTTGAGCGCTTCCTCGGACGATGGAAAGTGACAATTCAATGGGGGGTGCGCTCTCGCTTTCTATATGCGACTGTCCGCCTCGGACCTGTAATGCTTTCCACGCCGAGAGCTTAGAGCTTCAGGCAAATGCTTGCTTCTAAACTCTTTTTCTCTCTCTGTCTGTTTTGTTTTTTTCTATAGCTTTGTCAAATTTAAAAATCGAACTTTTCTTGAAAACATGTTAAAATATATTTTGAGTTATTCGGAGTTAAACTAAAGATTATTTTTGTCATCTCGATTCCAACCAAAAATCCATTTTTTATTCTGTTCATGCGTTTTTGTTTTATTTTTATTTTTCAGTTTTAATAATCCCCTTTTTTGCATTTTTGGAATGATGGGATTGATAAAATTAATTTAATAAAATCGTGCCAGAAAGAGCATAAAGTTTAAACTTATTAATATGCATTAATAGTGATCCCGCAAAAAAACAAAATTAAAAAAAATAGTTTTTTTTTGTGACACGATAATTGAAGTAAAAGGTAGTTCGCTTGGTAAAAGGATTACTTAATAAATATCTGAGAAAATCGATGTTAAATTTTTTTATATTTAGTTTTCAAATGTACTTTCTCGAGGACTGCTCAATGTATGAGTTACAATAGAGTATATCGACGGCTCAGCGGAACAAGGGCGTATCTCGTCACGCCGATGAAGAAGGGCGCATCTTGCCACGCGGATTCATATAAATACATATATTATATGTATTATATTTATTTATGTATATAAATACATATATTACATACATAATATGTATTTGTATACATAAATAATAACAAATACGCTCCGAGATGCGCCCTTCTTCGTCCGCGCGGCGAGATACGCTCTTTTTCATCCACGCGGCGAGATGCGCCCTTCTTCATCCATGCGGCGAGATGCGCCCTTCTTCATCGGCGTGGCCAGATAAGTACGCCCTTGTTCCGCTCAGCCGTCGATATGTATAGCTCAAACATATTTTTATATTAATAAATCTATTTTGTCATTGTTTGTAATTTCATTAATAATTTTAACGGGTTTCTCAATAGATGATTTTTGGTAAAAATATTTGAATTATAAGTCTAGTAATATAAGTTATTGAATATAACGATTAATTAAGTTTGAGGAAGCCACGTGCGTATAAATTGGCAGCGTTTTTTTGAATGCTATAGTGAGCTTTACGTTTATGGATTTCAAATATCGAATTTTTTAACGATGGTTTATTAATGATGGAATATGGTATTAATTATTAAGCACTAAATGAGTAGGTAATATTTCATATTAGAAATGTACCACCATAAAGAAACCATGCAGTTACACGGAATTCCCATAAAAATTACAATTTATTACCAAGTCTTGGAAAAGGTTTTGGGCTTTGACATTTCTCCAATGCCGCCGCTAATTTTTGGGCGAGCGTTTAAGCTAAACAAAAACCTTTTCGTCCACGGTAACAGGGCTTTTTGCTCGACAGGATCGCGTAGGTTCGACATCGCTCCACAATTCTCACGCTGCGGAGGAGTTACGGCCCGTTTGTATACTCCGGAGTCGTAAAATCAAGCTGGCATTGTATAGAAACTTTTCTCTTTTCCGCTCTCGTCTTAGAACGAAAAACCATTTATATTTCTTTGAATCCGGCAGTAACGTTCAGATTTGACTTGAAGCAATTAAAAAAATATTAGGAGTGACCCAATGTTGGATAAAACTCTTTGTATAAGCGTTCATCAATCATGCTTGCTTCAATATTTACTTGCTCTATGTAGGAATATGAAATATAAAACATTTTTAATAACCATAAGTTACTTTCTTCATAACAAGCATCTTCTAGTTGGTTTTATTTTTTAAGCACTTGTAAACAAGTTATTGACGTGGTTTAAACAGTTCAAAATGACGAAAATATTACAAATTAATTTAACTTTTTTCAAAAAATTGATAATTTTCATTTTGTATGTAATTTTCAGATTTATGACTGATTGTCCATACAAAGTAATTCTGAAGTTTTCGAAGTTTTTTCAACTCATGCTTGTAGATCATTCAATTTTGAGCATTAAAACAAGAGAATTTCATTATTTTAAACTTCATTCTGGAATATTGGAGTAAAGCTAAATTGGGCTTTAAACATTCATCCACCAATGGGTGCGTACATCTGTGAAGTATTACTGAAACTGAATTTTATAATAAGTTCCAATAGCTTTCAATAACATCGATAGAGATGTAAAATGTATAAATTAATTGGTGATTCCAGTTGTTGTTCATTATTAAAAAAATATCAAATAAAGCAAATGGTATATTTTAAACAAATAACAAAGGCTAATACTGTTGATATGTATTATAATATTATTTACATGAAAATTGTTTGGCCTAACATCATTTCACTCATGAAGATGTTCAGAATTCATATCGCAATATGACGAACACATTAAGATTATATTTCTGACAGTTCTCGATGTAACACAAAGACTTTCTTTTGTGTCAGTAAAGGCTATATAATATCCTAGCCTATTCTAACATTTACACTTTACGTATATTCCCTAGTCACACCATCAGAAAGGCAATATGCCCCTGGGATTTAAAAGGTTGAACCTTTATGATTGTTATTCTTTCTATATCCTATCACCATCTTCAGGTGGAGCTCTCACTTCTCTGCTACCTACCTGCGTGAAACATTTGTGAAGTAGAACAATACTGCTTTTGTAGGCACCCCCTTAGCTTAATGAAAAATGTGAGGCGGCTATTTATTTAGATCTCATAATAATCACGCATACTATCCGTCTAGCTTTTTAAAATATCTTTATTAGAATTATTTTAATAAAGTTCTTTTAATGGACTATTATTTAAAATATACAATCAACAATTCGGTTAATTAGAAATAAGGCAATTTACCTTGCAATTTACTCATTGAAAGATACTTTAATTATCATAAAGTGCACTCTCCCCGTTATTGTTATTGTAAATCGTTAGATATATTTTATTCATTGTATTAACTGAAGAATGAATTTTTCATGAAAAAATCCACGCTTTGAAGAGTCAACAAAATTTACCTATAAGTCATTCAGACTCGCAAAGCAGACATGTTCAAAATAAAACCTATTTTCGACGTTAACGAGAAGCCCTCAAGTAAAAAGTTTTGAGAATTTACACTTGTATTATACGCAAGGTTCTCCAGCTCTCTAGTGCAAATATCACTTGCAAAATGAAATCAAGAAAATGAGACGCAAACGCAGTGGCTCACGCGCCGCTCATTCACGGTTCCTTCAACTCGCTCCCTCTCCGCATCTCTCTCTTTTCTCGCTCCCCTGTTTGTAAACATAGAAGCCGACCTTTGGGATTACTCATGCTGCTTATGGAGCCAAGAGAAGCGCGCGCACACTGCACTCGCGTACGTTTACACCAGATACCGGTTGCGCGATAGTCTGTGCGCGCGAGCGACTCCTCGTGTATAGTTTGTTCGCGCGCGGGTATGCAGCCAATGCAGCTATAGTCGAATATAGAATCTAGAGGTAAGGAGAGAGAGCGAGGTGGATATAAGAAGCTGTGCTAAGAGCGGCTTTGTCTAGTACAAAAACCTTTCAGCAAAGTTGTAACAGAGTAACGTTTAATAAACCTATTAAAATTCTTCCTATTCAAAATTTTTTTCCATTTTCCAAGTTTGTATATATTAGTCATTTGAATTGATAGTTATAATGAGAGGATTATGAATGAATGGCTGATGATTGGCTATAAACATTCTATTATGATCGAATATTAATGGTTCCACTCCATTAACCGATTGGCAATATATTATAGCAAGTAGCAAATAAATTTATTCTCTGAGCAAGCACTGAGGTGACGTTTCATGTTGTTACTTTTCCAACACATTTTATTGGGATAGGAAGCTATTATAATCTTCCAATCATGTGGATTTCCAACAATCGCGACAAATGGCTTTGTATCTCATCCATGTTTACAGCATTCCAGGGGAAAATACCTAAAGCGTGCAGCCTGCTTTATAAGTCCAATCACGTGAATCTAGTACAATTACGAGTCAAAGTAAACCGACCTTTATATATATATATATATATATATACAATCTCTCCTCGGCCACATGCACGTGAGTCGAGGCAAAGTCCGGAGAAGCGAGGCTGATTTCAAAAGGACGACGAGGAAGCGGAGGAAGAAGGCTGCCTCGCAGCCTCTGCAAAAGGAGAAGGGAGAGGAGAGATGAAGGAGGAGGAAGAGAGCGAAGGAGGAAAAAGGCGCAGTATACACGTTGGCAAGCCTTGGCCAAGCGGTGGAGCGTATAGAGCCGCGCGCGGCGCGCGGCCAGGATCCTGATCAGTGCAGCGTCCGAGCGGCCAGCTTGCTTGCTACAAGGGAGAGGGAGAGACCGGAGAAGATCGCCGCGCACGCGATATACCTTCAACGTTGCGTTGCACCTATACTGTAGATGTTGCTTTGGGATCTCTCTCTCTCTCTCTCTCTCTCTCTCTCTCTCTCTCT
>JAPYZP010004633.1:0-10047 GCA_030522985.1 Torymus sinensis
GCACGTATCTTCGTTCCTGCATTTTTTGCTGTTATGCCCAAATCTTGAACATTTATTGCAAGGATACGCATTAATAACATCGAATACTCTGCAACTCTGGTAGCCAATAAATATTTCCTTAATAATCATGTAACGATCGCCTGGCGTCGTTAAGTGAAACTTCTTTCGTTCTTTAACGACGATTTTCACGACTCGCGCGTATTTGGATACTAATTGCGTATATACCTTATTAGCCATAACTGTAAATCCTTTGATGATATCTCAGCCATGAAAGTCAACACCGTTATTTCGATTTTCTCTTTATAAAGAAACGACGATCTTACAGTTAATGCACATTGCAATTGTTTGTTTCCCAGCTCAAGATAATACATAAACTTCCTTAACACCATCATTTGCGTGAATAATCTGGAAATAGAACGTTCAATATAATAACTAACCAACATCGATCAGAACCCCTACCGACCATAAAATTCGAACTATATACGAAGAACACGAGCACGGCCAATTACGCATAACCGGGGAACTCTTTCCTCCTCCCATCCTCATAAAGGGCCACTCGCAAACAACTCTCTCTCGCGCGCGCGGGCATATCATAAAAGTCGAACGACGATGCGAACGCAGAGGAAAAGGGACGCGCCGCAACGAGAGAAAGCGAGGTACAGGCGACAACGACTCGACTCTTTTTTCCTCGTTCCTCTCGACGACTTTAATGTCCACTTAACGCGGCTGGACGTTCGATTGGCCCCCGCGCGAGCGAGAGTCGAGTCCTCCGCGCGGCTTATCTCGCGAATTTGCTCCTTTCTCCTCCTCTTCGCTTTATGAATGCGCCGCTGCTTCTTCTTCTTTTTTGTTGTTCGTCGAAGCTTTTACCGATGGATTCGTTGTTTGCATAGAGTAGCTTTTTAACGGTTCGGGGGAGGGTTGAAGGATGGATCGGTCGAGTGGGGTTTGTTATGTTGTAGTGTGTACCTATAGGTTAGTAAAAGGATGGATGTTTTTTAGGTAGGATGATAATGGTTGGCATTGTTGGGTACTGCTGGCGTTATGCTGGTACTGTTATCGTCGCGATAATTATTATTGTGAACGGCTGCCTAGCATTATTATAATTATTTAGTTATATAATTTGTGATTTATTAATTGATTAATCTATTTGTTAAATACGTGTTTATTCTTTTGAAATTATTGGAATTATCAGGTTTATTGCCTAAATATCAAATGATGATTGGATTATCAGTGATCCAATTTTTAAATTTAAATGTTAAAACTTGAGAATCAAAAAATTTCTCATAAATAGCCAATCTGTTTCTTGATTATTCGTTTTTTTAACTTGAAAAGATTTAAAAAGCAATCCACTCCAGAATCCCAAACATTTAGAGCGTCGAAAAACCCACGAATATATTCAAAAATCTCGCGCGTTCCCATTTGCTAAAACCTTCTCCGTTATACACGCCCGAAAAACCATAAAAATCCCTAGACGCAAAATGAAATGTAAAAAAAAAAAGAAAAAATTGCGCTCGCGCTCTTGCAAGCTCCTTCAGCGCGTCTAATTAATCCCCGGCAAGGGGTCACGTCGAAAAGTGGCGCGCTACTGCCGCGGCGCGCGCGACGGGGAAGAAAAATTTTTTTTTCTCCCTCGACTCGAGAGGGCCTCGCGCGACGAGAGAGAAAAAGAGCTAGACGTGCCGAGGCGAAAAAAAAATTATCGCGCGGTGAAAGATTTTCGCGCTTCGCGGGATTACAGACGATGAAAAAAATTAATAAAAATGAAGTATAAGTTGGGTGGGTCTTGGATGCGGAAGGATTATTTTTTTTTTTGTTTGAGCGTTTGAAGTTTAGGAGAAAGTATGTTGCGGTGGACATTTGAAAATGTTGTTAAATTTATGCTAAAAAAACTAAAAACATTGTTTTATGTATAGGAAGATTTTAAATAAAAGTTTTTGGAAGAAAATGACTTTCTTTATGTTGGGTTGTAACTTGAAAATCGTAGCAATCGAATTTAAACATCCAGGAACTCCCGCCATCTATCGGTTAGCGAAGGAATCCTGAGCTATTATAGCTACGGTAGTTGATCCATGCGGGTAAATTTCCAATCTTCTCTCGAATCCATTGACATTGTCGCCTGAAATTTGAAAACATATAAAAATTGCACTCTATAATAGATCCACTGAAACCTCACTTAAACTATAATCAATTTTATCAAAATACCTCCAGACACTTTACTAAGAAAAGTCACATCCCAACCACCTTCCCATCACCATAAAAAAAAAACAAACAAATCTAATCTCCGCCAACCACAGCCACGTGCGCAGCACTCCACAAAAGCGCAGTCGACGACCTCTCGCGCAATCAAACGCAATTCCTTCCCTATCCCCGACGGCGAAGAAAAAAAAAACACTTCGCCTACTCGTAAACGGCGAAATCGTCTTCTCCCGATATATATATTCGCGTTTTTGCGCGGCTCGTAAACCGACGAGGCGACGCGCCTAGAAACTACTAATTCAATCGGGCCCCCCCGCAGCAGGAGCAGCAGCGTGTTTTTCTCCCGTTCGTCTTTTCGTTGCGGGAGTGGATGCGAAGAGGGAAGGATGAACTTCTCGGTGCTATTGTCGTATCGTTCGGGGGGCTGTTTTGAGGAAAGTTTGGGAGAAGGAATTTCGATAGTTTATTGTAAGTGAGCATTGCGAATGATGAAAAAAGGTAGAAAATGATATTCTTCGAAGAATTTCAAAATTAAAATATCAACAATTTTATACTGTTACTCGTTTAAATTGTTTGTAAATATCATAGTTTTCCGTCTCTATAAGAGCGCCGGTTAACGCACGGCATACTTTTCGACTAAACGAGATAATTAAGAAATGTCTAGATTATCTACTGCAGCGTCGTCGCAGTGGACACTCTTATTATAGATTCCTTAACTGCTGGTAATTGTCAAGTTAATTAATTTAAAATTAACGACATTACAGCTGTTAAATAAACAGCCAGCGCTATGCTTTCGTTTCGCGTATTATTATAACGCTTTCTGCTAACGAGTTGACAAGTTATTAAGAGGCGTCTTAATGAACTGTACTTGAAGGCGTGTAATGTACGAAAAATGGTCGAATCACATTTATAACATTTCAATCGTTTTATGCGCTCAATTAGTGGGAATTTAATTCTAATTGGAAGGCGAATTATAGTCCGAGGGAATACAAGGTGTAAACTTAATTTTTACGGCGTTGTGTCGGCAATTTGCTGCGAAAAGTTTTCTAGAGAGACACACGCGATTAATTTTATTATATGCGATAAAGCCTTATCTATACGCAGTAGCTGTAAACAATTTACGATGAGTTTGAACTATCTCTTGTATATTTACCGGCGTCATGTGTCGTAGCATATAAAATGACTCATGCATAGTCAAGTACACGAGCCTTTTTTGTATGAATCGTTAATAACGTCGGTTTTCTTTTTAACAAGATTACATAGAAATATTCAGTTTACAGGTCACTTAAACTGTGATTCATTATTTTACTGTTAAGTGGACATTCATTGCACTACACTTACGTCTATACGAACGTTTATGTTCTTTATCACTGTTGGTTACGTAAATAAACGAATGAGAATAAAGGATAAGCCAAAAGTATAGTGCTGAGAAATTACTTGGCTGTGCTTTGTTCCTGTTATATACGATCCTATATTTCTCAACAAAAATTTGTGATATATATATAAATTCTATTATTCCAACCGTAAATAACAAAATCTCATAGAAACATAGTAATTATTGCTCATTTTTAAAACAAAATTCACTCACGAAGCGCGCACTATAAATTTTCCCGACACTTTCTACGAGTTCTCGCGTTTACTCGCGAAATTTATTCACCAAGCGATATTCGCCGCTTGACAAAAAAAAAGAAAAACGTACACATTATGTCCTACCGAACGTTTCCTCACGTCGTCACACGCGCGCGCACCTCGCGATAATTAGAAAGACGTTGCGCAAGCGCGCGAAATATCCCCGGAGGGGGCGTGGGGTCCCCGGAAAAGTCGCTTGCGCAATAGATGATATTCGACACTTTGATGCGGGGATGGGTAAATTTTGTTTTCCATCGTCGGGTGGGGATGGCTCGATTTCTGTGGATTATCTGAATTTACAAGATTCGAATGGGACACGTTAGGTTTTTATTAGCCGCGTAAACGTTGATACTCTTACGTCCCGTGTTATTCAGTATACACTTCTGACCAATGCTGTTTTTTTCGCGATAGGTTGAGTTATGTAAAATCGTCAGCACATACGCGCTAAACTTTCCTCGGCGCCATCATCCATTAAAAACCTGAAACTTCCATTAACACTTCGGTAATTAATTCCTTTAATCATCGCATTCCGCGTAACGTCGTTGTCAAACAAACATCCATACTCTATACGCATTTCCCGTATCCCGATAAAAACACCAGGGGATAGCTATAGAAGAACGTAACGCCGGGTATTGTATTCGTTACCGCGCGGTTCAACCTCGCGGGGGAATTCAAAAAAGCAGCGGTTCCCAGGAGCCGTACTTATTTCAATTCTCGCGCCGCGAGATATCGATGGCTGAGGCGCGGTTGAACATAGCCGAATCGCGCCAAGTCGGAGTGTGAATAAGTGAAAAGCTTTTTCTAGCTTTTTCATTTGTTATAAATCTAGATACTTGCACGTATTCTAATTTATTCCACACAACAATTCCCATCGCGAAAATCAAATTCCTCTTCCTTCCCGTTACAATCGAATTTCACGCCCCAAAGGGAAAACAGAAGAACCCGACGACAAAAAAAGGAAGGAAGAGAGACCGCGCGCGCCCGGAAAAATCATAAGTTTTATCGGGGCAAACAAACGCGCGAGTCTCGCACCTGCGCCATCACCTCGTCCCTAGAGACTCGCGCACACTGACTAAACGAGCGAGAGAGGAAAAGAGGAGCTTTCGAGGTAGAAAACTTCTCGCGTCCCCGAGTTCTCTCTCTCTCTCTTATTTTCTTCGCGCATTGGTTTTCGATGCGAAGAGCGCGCGGATTCGAGTACCTCGCTCGCGTCGTAATGGAGATTTGAGATAAGGATGCGGTCGTTCGGTCGTGTGATGCAGTTTGATTGTTATTGGAGAAACGTGATTATTTTACCGGAATTATTTTTCGGTGCGAGCGAACTCTAAAAATCCGAAATCTTGAAATAATGCTACCCCTTTAGTTACAAAAAATCCTCGTTAAAGCAACACAAGAAACCTTTCGTTCATTTTGTCGCTAAATCGAAACCTTGATAATATGTAAGCGACAGACGGCACGTGTGCCCCATAATTCGCATCCGCGCGGGGCCGTGTAATGAATTATCGACTACCGAAGTGGTCCATTGTCGGATCCGACACGACCTCCTTCCGCGTGATACACCGAGGCACAAAGATGATATTAGCCACCGGCGCCGAAAATTTATCGATCGACTTTCGTCCGCTGCGTCGTTTTTGAGTGGTGAAAGCGGCCCCCGTGATTTATGGTAATGAGGCGGCGGTGGTGATAAGCGTGTATGATTAATATTTGTCATCTGGTGGTTCGAAGTGGTTTCGAATTTCTCTATTCATATCCCATCTTCATATCTTTTTTATTCCTTAAAATATATATTTCATTAAACTGCCAAAAGTTGTAACAATTACCAACTTCTTTATGTATTTCCTCTGTACCTCCACCGTAATACCTCGGCGAGCAAAACACGAGCGAAATCCAACTCTCTCTCTATCGTCGAGCTGTCCCGGCCCCCCGCGCGTGGCCGACGCCGCCTGTCGATATATATCGAATTTTAACGAAGACAGCGCTAGTTCCGTACCGCGCAGATTTCTGGTAACAAGCGGCAATTTGTCCCCGCTGTTTCCTTTCTCGCGCTCTGGACTCGCTACACCTTCGTCTCGAGACGAGAATTCGAAACGTTGGAAATTTGAAGATGTGTCATTTTTTACCTGTCTTGTAGGAATGATTTGAAAGCAGGGATTGGAAAGTGTTGATGTTATATCGTGAGTAGTTATTTTCTTCTGTAATTGTAGAAGCTACCTACAGTATAACAGTATGGTTAACAAAAATATTCTCTTTTGATAAATTTCCAAATACAAAATTACTATTATTATTATTGTTAATCATAAAATTTAAATTAACGCGATTGCAACATAATACACCGAACATAAAAATTTCTCATCACTTGCCGCCACATAACACTAGACAATTCTATCCCGACTCTATCGCGCTTAGGACCACAGCCGCGCGCGAGTTCAAAACGTAATCCCCCGGCAATTTTTCAACTCAGGCAGTCCGCGCGCGAAGAGAAGAAAAAAAAACGACGCGCGGCTATGCGTAGGTATACATATTTCACATCGTGCGCGGGGCGCGTGGCTGCACGTTGACGCGTCGCCGTGTCACGCGACTCTGTCGCGAAAGAAGCCGCTGCGAAATTTATTTCGTCGAGGTGCGAGGTGGGAGGGAATTAAGGGGAATTTACGGGGAAATTCTAAAGTTTACGAGGCGGCCGCGTTTTGGACGGGTTATGAGTTATAGGCGGGAATTAAAGTGCAGTTGTTGTTTATTGTTTCTCTTTTTTTCTTTCTTCAAAGTGGACTGTACACACAGTCAGGTAATCAAATATTTATGGCCGATTTCGTTGCAATTGGAAAAAGAAATAGTGAATCAACATTTTGGTTGCAAACTGATTTGCACGATAACAATACGTAGAAATTATTTAAAAACTTTTCTGTGAATTTCATCACAAGATTTTCTTCTGGAAAACTGTTTTATTCGAAATTTTATTTAAACATTCTACTGGAATTATTTTCCCTTTATTAAAATAAATATTTATGAATCGTATTTTGAAATAAATCCGAGACAACCGCATAAGTCAACAAATCTATCGGTATTTCACAATCCACTAAAACGTAAAATATGTAACATTCTATAAACTCTAAAAGTCTTTGATAAAGCTATTCAATCGAATAAATATGTTTCATACTCTCCATACCTCATCCCTTTTACCGCTTAATTTTCTCCGCTTCAAAAGCGCAGCAATCGTTAATTATAATCTCACTTTTCGTATCATCGATCGAAAAATTTCGTATCCGGCCGGAAAATCGGAAGTTCTGCGGTTAAAGTGATTAAAACTTCAACGACTTCGCGGGACTCGCTCCTTGTCTTCGACAAGATTTTAATCTGCGGCAGTCGCGCGCGTTCGCGAAACTTCGTCAGACGGATCGACGATAAACAGTTTACACGCCGATAAAAAACTTATTCGGCTGCGCCTTTTCAGAAAAGAAGTAAAAAAGAAGTATTTGTAGGATAAATCGGCTGGAATAAAGTTCGCGGATGAAAGGGGAAGTGAATAATGGGGCGCGATTACGTGTGAGTGAATGGCTTTTTTATTGGAGTTATGTCGATGTATGAAATTTTTCATTACAGAATGAGAAAGTGTAATGCAGTGGGAATGAATTGATCGTGGTCGATCATAATGCGTTTATGATTGTAATTACTGTACTAGTGCCAGTTTTTTAACGTTAACACTTAAAGTAGAGGAACTATGAAATTAAGGGCACATTATAATCCAATCCAATTGATATTTATTAAATTCAATTCAAATATCAAGCTAATATTCGATTGGTTATTTAATAAGAAATTTATATTTATTCTTTTCAAACAAATAAACATTTTTCATAACTGTGAAAAATGCATTACCGCGAAACAACGTACATAACTTCAGCCAACAAAGCACTGATGTGACGCAATTAAAAAAAAAATCCCGCGTTACCTCACCACTCGAACTTCTCCTCAACCTACAAAAAAAAGGGGGGGATATCATCACAAAGCCGCGGCGAAGAAGATAATATAACGCGTTTACCGAACTTCGCCTGCATCTTCCGCGCTAATCAAAGTGCATTTGCGCAAGTTTTAATTAGCCCCCGGCCCCTCGCCCCGATGAAATTCCGGTCCGCCGTAATTACGCCGCGGCGCTCGTCGTGTCTTCGCGTTAAATAAAATAATTGCCTTGTCGTCGTCGTCGTCGGGGGATGACTTTTTTCGGGAGGTGCGTACTTATATCTATATACGCGTGAGTTACTTTTACCGTAATTAGTTGAAAATGACGTGAGTGCGAATTTTTACGTCATTCGTGTGGTAATTAAACGGGCGACAGAGAATAAAGATATTTTCGTTGTTGTTAATTGCGCATTCAGTATAGTGAATTATTAGTTGTGGTCGGTGCGTTTGATTAAGAAACTGTCGAAGCGTACTTTTAAGGAGCGGTAAGAACGTCAAAGTATGCATCTTGCAAATGACATAATCTATATTTATGTTCAGGACATAACAATTTTTTAATAAATATAGCTTATCGTTTTATATAACTAATGACACATAATACATGCGTAATGATTTACTCACCTAACTGTCATATAACGAAGGCAACTACATTGTGCTATAAAAATCCATTTGCTTAGGTAGAAAATAGATGGTCACTATACATATGACTTTAAAATTGCAATATCCAACTTCGATATATCCGAAACAACACTTTTATCACCTTACATTGCAAAAATCATCCGAACTGAAAAGTCATTCTACTCGCGCAGACTACTTTTTTTTTTACCGTCGCCGGTAACACTGACCCACAATTAAATGCAACACTTCGACCGCGACAATACGAAATCATCGCGCTCGTAAAAATCTCACAATTATAAAAAAAAAAAAGATCGTGAATCGCTCCGCACTCGTTACCCGCTCATTCACATTCGAGAGAGGGAGAGCCGATAAATTATCATCAGCGGATCTTCGGCCGTGATTTAGGGGGAAACGGGTTTCAATTACCCGAGAGCAGCGCGCAGTAGTGAAAGTAACCCGCGTCGTGTGACACATGCCTTTTACTCTCAGTATATACGTTTTATTTCGCGTTATATTTTTTCGGGTGAGGAAGCAGAGCTGTATTATATTTAGGTATAACATAAGAGTATCTTTTTTTCGATATACATCACGTCTGTTTTTTTTTAAAGCCGCTACTCGTGCTACTGGCTTATCGGACCGGTATAATTTAATCCTTTATATGGAAAATATACTTTTTTCTCCTCGCGCGCGCGTGTGGTGCACGTATGTACGTGGAAAACGCGAGAGATCTTGTTACTCTTTTTTTCGCCCGACTCTCCGGTTATATTTTGCTTTCGTTTAATTCCGGAAGATTTTAATCCCTTTTTGCAAGCCCGAGAGCGTGTGTATTTTTGTTTTGAACAAAAAGTAGGTTCGGGGTTTTGATTGTTTTTCGGGCGTTTTTTTACGGGCCGGTTTCGCGTGGAAGCGAAATTTCGTACGTGTATATATATATATATACTACGGTGGAAGATCGAGGAAGGATAAGAGAATAACGGAGGGCGCGGTAACATTTTTTTTATTCTTTCAAGTAACAGCGATGTAATGAGATACATTAGTAATTAGATGTGGAATTGATTGGCCGCATTTGCCGTTTTTATTTTACCCGAGGTGGTGGCGTACGAAATAAATTTGCGAACGATTTGTAATAATGAACTTTTTTTCTTCGTCATCAAGCATCGTAACCAAATTGTTCGATTTTATCACTGTGGCTATACGTTTGATAAATATCCACATCGTAGAAAGAATTTATTTTGATGTTAGAGAATATGGGGTTTCCTTATTACGATCATTAATAATATCGTTATAACATTAACCGACTCTTAATTATTCGAATATGTACAAGTAAGTATTTAAATTTAAAATGTTACTGCTACACACCGTTACACCATCAATTCCGATCGATTGTCGCCGATACTCCAACGCCCGTGTCGCCCATTATTGGCTTTTAATCGCCACGCTGATTGCAATTTATAGACCAAATATATATCCACCAGGCGAATTACACAATCCTCTAAACCCACCGCCTTGCAATCGTCCAATTTTTACTCCGCACCGTAAATCTCGTCGCGAAAAATCATTCCGCAATATATAGATACGCGGCGTCGAAGAAGCCTCAGCCTCGCCGAGGAATTTCCTAGAAAGCTTTACGTAAGCCACAGGGCAACA
>JAPYZP010004634.1:0-10707 GCA_030522985.1 Torymus sinensis
AATATTCAAAACTCCCGCTTCACATTTATGACGGTCACATATACCACGACGTCGTCCTCTCTGACGGTCACTCTGCGGCTTTTCCTCGCGCATGCGCGCGCAGCTTTCAGCTCCCCCAACCGTCGCCACCATAAACTTCGTTCAATTGAAATTTTGTTCGTTATAATTTCGCGTTAGTGCAACACCCAAAACGCGCAGAGACGGCCACCGCACGACAGCTCACCGAAGGGCCGCCCTGCCGCCGCGGCATTGTTTACACGCGCGAGTGAAAACATAACAGCGCGCCAGAGAGTGATTTAAAAGAAAAGGATTAAAGTCTGTATAATAAACAACGCAGCTAGAAGGATGACGGACTTTCGGGAGCGATACAAGCGCGCGGGCTTCGGCCGGGAGGATATGTCTACGAACCGCGCGCTGAGGAGTATACGCCGGGATGAGGCGCGCCGTGAGATGCGCGACGAGCAATTTAGCTTTCTGCGACGCGACTTTGAGGCCGCGCAGAACGACAGTCTCGACGGCCCCGAGAATCATCATCAGCAGGAGCATCATGAGGAACATGAGGAGAGGGATGAGGAGGAGGAGGACATGCACGAGGATACGAGGAGCAAGGCCGACACGGGTACTTTTGCCGCCACTTTTATGTCGTCGACAGGGGGGGCCGGGGGGGGTTGTCAGGTTTTCTTGTGGATACGGGGAAGGTTTTTTTGTAGGCATTTTTGAAGGGTGGAAAGGAGGGGGGGGGGACCAGATATAGAGAAAGAGAAGAGTTCAGTTTGAATTTAAAAATGGCAGTTACAGTTGGTGCAGTTGCAGTTGCATTTATCTGTGATGCAATGTCTGTATATGCATAGAGAGAAGTTTCTGGACTCTGGTTTAGATATATGTGTTGCATCAATGAGATTTTAGACATTGTACAAATTGCATAAGATTGTTTTCATTAAAATGGAGCTGTAAAATTAATTTTTTTTTTTTGTTTTTTAATGAAAAAGTATTTTATCCAATCATTTTAATGAAATTAAAAATCATGTTTTTAATTATATAGTTTTTAGTTTTGTATGATTTTATACTTATTATTATTGAATGTGAAAAAACATTTGAATTGAATTGATATAGACAAAAGGATTTACAATCATTATTTATGTTTTTTAATGTAAATCCATTAATAATTGAAGTCAATAGATTGATTAAAAAATTATACATATAGCTTTTGTATCACATTCATTCAATAATGATTATTTATTTAAATTAAGTACTTTTACTATACTATTAAGTAATAACTATTAACTAATTATATTTTTTTATTTCAAATTAACTATAAATTTAATTAACAATACTATTTGATTTTGTTATTACAATACCAATTGATCTTTGAAATTTAGAGCTTGAAATAGCAATTCAAAAGCGATTGCTGCAGCTAGAAAAATGGAGAGAAGAGAGGAACCGTAAAAGACTTGCTGATAAGAAGAAAGCTAAGCCTGCGTTTAAAGTTGGAGTGGTTCATCATAAAGTATACTCCCCACCCATACATAAAAAACCAGTCCCAGCACCACCACCAAAACTTAGCAGAACTAAAGAGATTCATCCCGAACCACCAAAGAAGGTGACTAGAGCCACTGAAAAACGTCTCGCTGTAAAAGCTGTAACTAATCAACAAAAACGTGAAAATTTGAGGTCCAAAAAGGGGAACAAAGTCGAGGTATTGATTGTAAAAAAAAAATATTTCTCTGATAAAATTTTTAAATACATAGTTTTTATTTACTATTTTGTTTTTTTGCAGTCCACTACTAATGATGATGGATCACATAAAGTACCCTTTGCTCCAAAGGATCACATGTTTAGACCTCCTGTTGGAGTTACACCTCTTCCATTGTTTGGTAGGCAAGCTTTGGAAGCGACCAGAATTAACAATACACATATGGAATCAGATTCAAAAATAACCTCTACTTACTCTGAGTTAACAACAACTTCGTCAATTGGCTCAGAATCGATTTTCACGGACGGGGATAATTCTACTTCTAAGTCAAGCAGTAGACGCTCCAGAATTCATAGATCTAACCACTCACGTGATATATCAACTGCAAAAGATAATGATAACGATTCCACAGCAGAATTAAAAACTCTTAAATTATCTACTGATGAATCAGAAGTATTAAATGATCAAGATTATTTGTCCTTTAATGGGAAAATTGATGCTAGCTTTACAAAATTTAAGAAATTATCACCAAAAGGAAGGAGAGTAGGAAGAATCTTTACTCCTCCAGTAACTAGTACAATTTCGAGCAAAGAGAAAGACTCAACTCCTGAAGATGGAAGAATAGCTGAAAACGATGTAAACGTTAGTACAAAAGATAAAAATGTTAGTTTCTCAAAACAAAATAAATCAAGGAGATCTTCGAAATTTTCTACCCCACCTGTTGAGCCGATTTCTACAGTAGAATCAAAAGTTGACACTGTAGAGGATCAAGAAATGATGGAAGTTCAAGTAAATACAAGTATTACGGGGAAATTTACTCTAAATCGTCAAGATGCAATCCAATCGCCGGCGAATAAGAGAAGGTCGTCTAGGATGTTCACATCAAAACATTCTTCCGACAAGCCCGAAAGAGCTACCACGAATGATGAAGAGACGATGGACATACAAAACGATGCCGAAGTCAATCCTTCAAACAATAGTGTCTCAATGGATTCCACTTTTTCGAAGAGAAACAAAACCAAATCGCCGGGAAACAGAAGACGATCTTCTAAAATGTTTACAGACGAAATGGTTAATTCAGAGAAAACGTCTGATTTTGTTATTCCTACTCAAGAGGATGGAGAAACGTTGGACGAACAGGAAAAAAACAAATCGTCAAGTCGGATTAATTTTTCAATGGATTCCAGTGCCTCAAAGCAAAATACGACGCAATCACCGGCGACGAGAAGAAAATCTTCGAAAATGTTTCCCGTCGAAGCCGAAAGTCCAAAGCAATCGAAAGAAGTAAGTTTCAAAGAGCAACAAGTGTTGGATGAGCAGGAAGACGTTCATTCTGATTCTAAAAATGTTAGTGCGATGGAAACTACTATTTCAAAGAAGAATACGAGAAAATCTCTTGGAAGAAGAAGGTCCACAAAATT
Source organism: Torymus sinensis (assembly GCA_030522985.1). Taxonomy (NCBI): domain Eukaryota; kingdom Metazoa; phylum Arthropoda; class Insecta; order Hymenoptera; family Torymidae; genus Torymus; species Torymus sinensis. The sequence continues at coordinate 3,115 of JAPYZP010004634.1, forward strand.
ATCGTCGCAGAGTTCCGTCGAAGAACCGTCTCCCGCTAAATCTACTTCGTTCAAAGAACCAATTACGACAAATGCAGAAAATCAAGAAGCTAACGTTAATATCAACAACAATTCAGCTATGGATACTTCTCTCTCGCAACAAGACAAAACAAAGTCACCGGCTAACCAGCGAAGATCAACGAGAACGTCCCTCAACGAAAGCTTGCCAGAAAAATCACTACCAGCTAAAGAATCGAGCTTCATTCTGAATGACCAGAACCTGCTGGAAAACCAAGAAAACGTGAACTCCAACAGTCCGGACCTCATGGGCTCCTTCATCGCGCCTCTCGGTCCCAGGAAATCCACCAAAATTCTAAACCTTTTAGAACACTCTATCACCGCTTACTCGCCCCGTCGCTCCACGCGACCGCCACCACGGCGTACGGAAGTCCCGGTGGACCAGTCGCTGATCAAGTTCTCGTCGCCTCAAACTGAAACGTTAAACGAGTCGAGCTCGTCCGAGCCGACAAAGAGCAAGAGTCCCAATAAGTCCGAGGACAACTCACAGAACTTTAGTCTGAACATGTCGCTTGATAAGGACTCGACACCGACAGAGAAGCCACCCGCGTTCTTCTCGCCGTATATAGTAGCGAGTCGCGGTAAGAGCAGCATGCGCAAGGAAGTGCAGAAGCGCAGGTTCAGTCAACCCGCCATGGCAGAGATACCGACCAAGGATACGATTATGCAGAGTTTGAATATCTCAGTTGAGGAAGAGGAACGTACATCTCAGGTTAGTTTTTAAATATTTTATTACTTGTTTCATTGTGGGATACAGAATCTAGATAAAATTTTATACTTCCCAGCAGATTTGTATTCTTGGTTATTTATTTTGAATTCTTAATTTTTATTATTAACAGGTTCAGTGCGGCGGTAAAATTTTATATAATTCAATACGTTTCATTTTTTTTCCAATATTTATATATACTTTTGTTATATTTCCGTTTAAGCAAAATAAATTTGTTTTCTGAAAGCCTATAAATACGAAAAATTAATTAATTAAAAGAATTAACATTTTTAAGTATTTTTTCTAACAATTAAAAGATAAATTTTTAAAATAATTCATGATACAATATGTACCATGCCGCGCTTAACCTGTTAACTTCGGTTATTATTTTTTTTCCATCACATTGTAGACAGTAAATAACTAAAATAATTTTTATTAACTTGTAGTTAAATAAACGATTACACAAATAGTATATAAACAATACTACAAAACGCGTGTAAAAGCCTCATTTAATTTATTTCGAGAATCACTTTATAATTCGTGTGTACTTTTCTTACGAATTCTCTAAACCCAAAATCCACCATCGCCTTTACAGTACTACAAGTACATCCTCGACAAGGAGATCGAGCGTCTGACTGAGATCTGCGACAAGTGGGACTTAATAAAAAACGAAACCACCACTCCGGAGGACATTCACTATGAGATCCAGGCCGCTGTAGGCCAAACTCATCTCCTCATAAGAAAGAAATTTGAGCGCTTCCGCAGCCTCGTCCTTGATTGCGAGACGGGCAAGGGCGAGATGCTTGTCACGTGCAAGGACCTGCAGGGATTCTGGGAGATGATGTACATGGAGATCAAAAACTGCGACTCTCGCTTCGCCAGGCTCGAGGAGAGACGCATGCGTGGCTGGCCGGCCGACGAAGAGGAGCAGCCAGTGAAGCAGCCGAAGAAGAAGCTACCGGCGAAGAAGGCTGGGCCGAAGAAGAAACCTGCTGCTGCGGCTGCGAAATCGAGCTCGCTGAGGGCCCTTATCATGGCTGCTAGAAAAAAGAAGACAGAGGCACAGGAGGAGCCCACTGTTGATATTGAGATGATCGAGGCATCTATTCCGTGAGTTTATTTGATCTCTTCTATCGTATTCAAATAGACACTTTGTTTTTCTTCGCCGTTGATTTTCATATAAAATTTCATAGTCTTATTTGTTTAGTATTTTATACTTATTTACAATTCAAAATCATTTTCTTCACTACCTAAATGATATTGAATTTTTAATTTTCATGTAATGGAATGTTTCGTAATATGTAACGCGATTCGAATATGACACAACTCATGTTCTCTTTTTTAATTTATAAAGTGAGAAAAGCGACCGGATATCAGACGAGACCGCAACCACCGAAACATCCGACAAACTATCGCGTCGTACTTCCACCCCGAAATCGACGAAGAAGTGGCAATCGTTGCTGAAGAAGGTGCAAATGTCACAGACGCGCAAATCGACGACGAGTCCTTTGATCGTGATGAAGCTCGGCCAGATGTGCAAAACACCGGAAGTGGAGCTCGACGATTCAATTGTCTACATAAACTCGGGGCGCACACCTGCCAAGAGTATTCTCAAGTCTGCTAATGAAACAATAATGAACAAGTCAACGAACAAGGTATTCTTCACGGAGCAACCCCCTGAGGTTCAAGAGTTCGAGCACGTTGAAGGGGTCAATAACGATGACGATATGAGCATAGGTAATTAATGATTCGTGTGTGGTATTCTGTCTTTTTAATTGTAGCTTGTTCATGAATGTTTATTATGTATTGTTAGATAACTCAGAAGAGCCCAAACGAAGGTTAGATTTTGAGAACGAGAGTTTCAACTTGTCGCTCGAGGATAAAAATCGTGAGACGTCAAAGGAAACAATACCAGTGTCAGCTGCGTCCAATTCTCCCAAATATTACACGGTTCCTAAAATCTTAGTGGAAGGTTCGCCAGTCGCATCCAATTCTGCCAAAATTATGACGGTTCCTACAATCTTAGTGGAAGGTTCGCCACTCTCTATGTCACCACTTACGCTGGACGACATTAAGCCCGAAAGTGCTATGAAAAAGGGCACGCGCAGGACGAAAAAGCAGATTACGTTCAAAGATAGCGCGATTGACGATGAAAGCCACACGCGTCCGCTGAAGAGCACCAAATTTGTAGCGCCACTGACGCCGAGACCGAAGTCGAGGGGAAATTCTATGGTACATGAATTGTTGATTAATAACGATTTTCAGTTATGGTAAATTGTTAGAAGAAACATTTAATTTGTTTTTGTTTGCTGTAGGTGGATGATGAGGAGGAAGTGTTTATGGAAGTAGATGAAATACAAGAGAAAATGGATGATACGTCTTTTACAGCACCAGAACAAAATGTACAAAAGGTAAATTGCAGATTAGATGTGTTGCGTTATGTTTCTGGCAATAGTATGCATTTTTTCCTAATTTTAAATATGTATTTTAGGAACTGTATTTGAATTCAGATGGTATTATCACTGAGAGGATCGTTCCAGTAACAAAAGCCACACCTAGAACAGCAAGATTAAAACGAAGTTGTTCGGAAGTACGTCATATTGTGATTTACAATTGCTATAGACTATATTAAAAATTTTAAGATATTGAATTATTATTTTTTTTTCTTTACAGAGGAGTACAAAAAGCAACGTATCGGTAATGGAAGATTTTGCAATTCAAACTCCACCTAGAGCAAGATTAAGGAGAAGAAATACACAGGTAAGTTTCTTAGTTTAAAAAGTATTCAATATAAGCATTAATAATATTTTTAAAAATTAAAACGTTTTTTATTTATATATAGGCACCAGGAAGTATGCTAAATAGTCCAAACGCCTCAGGCGTGCTTGGGGATGTGAGTTTGGAACCTGCAACTCCAAAAATCCGAGGAAGGAAAAGTTTAAAGGTAAATAATAAAATTACTAATTTTTTAATAAAATCAATGATATTTTTAAAAACTAATACGTTTTTTTATTTATATATAGACACCAAGAAGTATGCTAAATAGTCCAAACACCTCAGACATGCTTGGGGATGTGAGTTTGGAACCTGCAACTCCAAAAACCCGAGGAAGGCAAAGTTTAAAGGTAAAAAAATTACTAATTTTTTAAGAAAATCAATGATATTTTTAAAAACTAATACGTTTTTGTATTTATATATAGACATCAAGAAGTATGCTAAATAGTCCAAACACTTCAGACGTGCTTGGGAATGTGAGTCTGGAACCTGCAACTCCAAAAACCCGAGGAAGGAAAAGTTTAAAGGTAAATAATCAAATTATATTATTGATTTTTTTAAGTAAAAAAAAAACTTACATTAGTTTTAAATATGGTGATATGATATTTTTAATTCAGAGATCAATGATGGACTCAACATTAGTGGAAGATAACGCAAACGTGACTGTTGACGATGCATCAGCGCCAAAGCTCAGAAGGACACCAAAGATAGTAAAAAATAAAACCGACCTGGATGAGAGTATACAAAAATCTGCTTCATTGAAAACAAGAAAAAGTACAAAGACATTAAATGTTACAAAAAATGACACAGAATTGAGTGAAAGTATTGAAGGGCCAGCAACGCCAAAGTTAAGAAGAAAAAGTTCAAAGCTTGATACGACTAAAAGCGATTTGGAAGTAAAATCTACACCAAGTTTAAGAAGGAAAAGCTCAAAAGTAAGTATTCTGTACTAATGAAAAGTAAATGAAATCAAAACATAAAATGAGAATTATTTTTCAATTTTAGAAACTACAAGAAAATATTGAGCCAAATGAGCAAAAGACTGATCAAGAAATGAACGAAAGTAATAAAGTGTCTAGAACTCCCAGTTTAAGAGGAAGAAAGGTATTTTAACTTCTTTTTAAAATAAGAGTTTTATTTTTAAAATTTTATTATATTAAATACATTTAAACGCTTTCTTTAGAAAAATCCCGAAAATGTTGAAAGCACTGAACAGACAGTTTTAAGTAAAGATGTCAGTGAAGCAATGACGCCAAATACCAGAAGAAAAAGTTCACGGGTAATTTAAATATTTTTCTTTTCTCAAATAAATTCTTAACTGATAATTTTATTAATACCAATAAATTTCAAAATTATTTTTTCAGAGAGCACACGTAAGCATGAAGAGCGAAGATTGAGAATAAAATTTACAGTTAGTCGTAAATTAATATATAATGAAAATAAAGAGTAGAAAAAAGAACATGAGATTAACAGGTAATACTGATTTTTACATTTTTTCGATAGTAAAAATATAATAGTAATAATAACAACAAAAGTAAAGTATATAATATATTATACAAACTTTTGTGAAATATAATCGTACGACACTATTAAGTTATGTCAATTAAATATTGATATAATTTAATTCGTGCATATATCCTATTTAGCATTATAAAATAAAGATGAAGCGTTGATCTCATGCTCTTTAAAAATAATTTTAAACCTAATTACGTCTATTTTTACAATTTTTGATACGTTATATAATTATATAGTGTAGTTAAAAATAGTTTATAATACGATACAGTTGCACAGTTTTTAAAAAATGATATTGTTTTTAATGTATTTATACAAAATAAATTTACAAAATTAATTATTTGTATGTACATATGTTTTTTGTCACCTACTGTCACCCAACCAATAAAAACGTAGACTATTATTGCGATTTGGAATTTCTTCTTCGTAACAAATTCTTGTACCAGTAGATACTGCAAGAATTGGGAGATTTTTATGTAAGCTTACACCATTAATAAAATCTTTGGTCATTTGAATTTTGTATTGAGGATTTAGCTCTTCATCCATCTGGAGATCATTAGGAATTTTCCATGTCCTAACGGCTCCATCAGTCCCTCCTAGATAAACAATTTTTCTTAATTATTTTTTTTACTAAAACCTACTTTATCTTAAATCATAGTAATTTACCTGAAACTATTTCCTCTCCATTGTATGAAAGACAAAAATGTATTCTCTGATTTGTGTCGCTTTGACGATTCTGTAATGTATATAGAACTGTACCAGGGTTTCGAAGATCCCAACATAAGAATTCACTACCTCTGCGAACAGCTGAATAAAGCCTTGTACCACAAGGACTAAATTCAATTTGAGTCACACCACTATTTGTTAAAAAAGAACAAAGTGGTCCATCTTTATACAAACCTAGTAAAATTTTATTTAAAAATAATTATAATATTTAAGTAATATGAAAAACTAATCTGAAAATGAATTTTTTTAATAAAATAGATACCTATACATTTGGAGTATGTCCCAAAAGCAATTAAACCTGACATCGCAGGATTTTCTCTTATGCACGAAACCAGGCCAGTAACATTTGGAAAATCCTTTTTTAAATAAATTGTACTTGTCTGACGACCAGGACGATCAGTCTCAAATGTTCTCAAAGCATTTTTAAATCCACTCCAAATTTGTGCACCACCATCAGTAAATTGAACACTTATTCCAGCTTCAACTTCATCTACTCTAAAATAAAAAAAAAATAATTTTAATATTAATATACATTTTAAGTATACCTTTCAATAAAAAGCTAAGCTGACAAAAAAAGTAACTAACTGATTGTAAGCTCGATAAGTGGCTCTTAGCTGTCCTGTATACGAATCCCAAAGATGTATTGGACTACCTTGACTGGTACTTAAAAAACAACAAGTCGAAGGCTCCCAGGCACTCATGTATGGAAACCAACAGGTGTCATAAACTGTTCCACCTTCTTTTATTCTTAAAGAGGATTCAAAAGAAGGCTTGCTAAAATCATCTGGAAGAGTACCATTGAACAGTTCTCGTGGTAGTTCAAATATTCGAATTCTAAAGTCTTCCGAAGGAACAATAATGGATGTGCCATCTGGAGACCAGTTACAGCCTTTTGTGAAGTTTTCAGATTTTTTCGTTGGCTCAAATTCTTTTACTGATGAACATATTAACTTGGGTTTACTCCAGTCATAATGTAACTGTGGATATTCTTGATTTTCAATATTCTCTTCCTTTTTAGTATCGTTAGTATCTGCGTCATCCTGCAAATGACATTGATTTAATTATTACACGAATCTTATTTTAGATTAAATGATTTAAATATATTTTTGATACAAGACTTTTAGTAAGTATCTTGAATTGAAATGGAAAAGATTCAATAACGTGAAATGACTCTCTAAATAAAGGATAATTTTTTTCTGTAATATTACTATTTAAAGAAAAGTAGCTTTTAAATTAAAAATAGTTATAAAAAAATATACAAATACATAATTAATTTAAAACTAAGCTTTATTTCACCCTATCAAAAACTGACTATCCATATTAATTACAGAAAGTTTTCCATTTGAAAAAGCATGCTTACATTTTTCACTTCATCAACAACTACATCATCAGTTTTTCGTTCCAAAACTTCAGAATTATCCTCGACATCCATACAATTGTTCTCTGATTCGTGGATCCCTTGGCACTCATCGGACCGGGACAACGTGCTAACCTGCGCCTCGAATTCTGTGTTCGTCTCCTGAAGATTCTCTATCGAAGTTGTCACCTGTGTAGTTGATTCGTGAACGGAGTCATCAATTTTCTCTGCGATCGAACCAATACTTTCTGGAGGTACTTTTTCACTATAGTTTTCTGAGCCTTCGATCGGCTTGTCCAGCACCGCCGTCTCGTCCCCACTCATTTTGACTTCTTTTTGGGTTTCTCAAATATCACCCGACACATTAATGTGCAGCTTCCTTAATATACTTACTATATTTTGTATGACATGACAGCTAGTTTTTGCTTTGTTTCTTGTAAACAGGGATCGTTTACTAGTG
>JAPYZP010004635.1:0-11417 GCA_030522985.1 Torymus sinensis
ACGCGCGTGCGTGCGGTAATTCTATAAACGTCGCTCAATTAACGGCGAACGAGCGAATCGCCGTAATTACACTTCACCAGCCGTATATATAGATGTATATAGCAGAGACGGAAAGGAAGAAGAGGTGGATGCGATTGTGGAGGCAAATGAAGCGTCCCGCCGTACATAATACACCCGCGAGCTTTTCATTCAATCGGCGATACCTCGCGCGGACAATGCGCATTCGAGAGGTTAAATCCGCCCCCGCGGCGCGAGTGCAAAAAGGAGGCGGCGCGGAATGAATGGGCCGAGCGTACGTGACGAGGCGTCCGGTGACCCCCCCGCGAATGCGCAGCCGAATATATATTGTACGTGTTTGCAAGCGGCGTTTTTGCCAGTCGAATCGCGTCGGCCGCGCGCCAGTTTTATGTCTCTCTCTCTCTCTCTCTCTCTCTCTCTCTCTCTCTCTCTCTCTCTCTCTCTTGTACGCAAGTCGCGAATAATTGACCGCGTGCGCACGTACGCCGCCGGGGCTTGTATTACACGCTGCTCGAATTACCGATTTGGAAGTGAGAAGGAAAAAGGGAGCGAGAGAGAGACTGGATTTAGAGAGGTGGAGGGAAAGTGATTACGCGCGACGCCTGTATTTTCAGGTGTCCGAGCGCGTGAATCTTTGTCCGCCTGGCTTTCGGGGAGATGTAGAGCCGTGGCGCGAAATAAATTGCCGCGGTTCTTTCTTTATTTTCGATAGCCGAAGCCGAGAGTTATTTCATTGTACTTTTAGATCAAGCTTTTACCCGTGAAAAATGATATTTCACTGTGTGACGTTATTATATAAAATGGAAACGTAATTCTGGAATTAATCCTGATACTTTTATAATTTGGGACTTGTGTATATCGTGATAAGCTGCGCATAAAGATATATTGTCAAATACATGGACGAATAATAGAATGAATTTTATATTTTAAAGAAGAAAGGAAAAACATTAACGAGGTGCGGAGATTATAATAATAAGTAAGTATAAAGTAAAAACTCACTTGGTACTTTATACTTAACACATTGTTATTTGTGCTCGTGTTTAAAAAGGAAAATTATATAGTCTGACGCTAACGGTAAAAGCGCCAATAACGTTCAGTGCATCCACCGCAAATCAGCGATTTCTTTTTCAAATAATTAACAGAGTAGCTGTGCACTGAATTCGCAACTGTAGAACAACAACCCACTTAGCTGCACTCGGTCTCAAAATAGCGGGTAAAAATGCAATTCACCGCGACACATTTTCCAAGAGTCTATTATCTCTCTCCGTGCGCATTTAGCTTGTACACGCGACATCGGCCATAATACGTCTACACCCAGTGGCACGGCGAAAATTCTCGGTCCAAAGCCCGCTGTTGCTGCGGCGCGTTGTTTACGAGCAAGTGAAAATAATTACGCTCTCTCAGCGCGTGGCCGCAAAAAGAAAAGGAAAAATACTCTCTCTCTCTCTCTCTCTCTCTCTCTCTCTCTCTCTCTCTCCCCCCCTCCCTCCCTCTCCCTCTCCCCCCTCCCCTGCGCTCATGCTCAAGTCGGTCGATCGTATTCCTCGCGAAGCGCGCGCGCTTTCTCGTTTGTCTAATCAAGGACGGACAGCGATACCGCGACGCGAGTTTTCTTTCCTCCTTTTCGCATGGTTCAAGCGGAGCTGTGCGATATCTATCGCTCTCGCTGTTTTTTTCTCCTCCGCCGGATTCACGGAAGAGCTATTATGGAAATTGTTTACGAACTGTTTACCGTTTCGCCTGCGGCGGGCGCGCACTTTCCAACTTTTTGTCTCGGGACGATTGTTCGGCTGACCGCCTTTTTCGCTCTCCTTGTAATATTATTGCCCCGTGACTCTCTCGCGTGCTACCGATCATCGTCGATTATTCATTCTTCGAGGCGATAGAATGGGAAAGTGATTATGTTTCGACACTTATATTGTATTCCCGTCGGGTAGAACAATGTATATATCCTATGTGATTGATATACCTTTAGAATGTACAATGCGTTGTACTTTAAAACTGCTCAATTTTTTTTTTGACGTCGGGAATATTAAGCTGCGCGGTTGTTGGTGCGCGAGCGTGCAGAGTTCGTAAACGGCAAGCAATAGAGAGCGACGCAGGCGCGTATATTTTTTTTCCACTCGATGGGAGAGCCCCGGAAAAATTAAAACGATTCCAGTCTATTGACTCTCCTCTCGAGGGCCCCAATGTAAATGGTTCCATTTCAATATTAGTTCCCACGTCGCGACTGCCTGCCTGCCTGCCTCCCTCCGATTAATTTCAATCGCTGATGAATATTTCATTGATTAATTCCATCTTGTCTTTCTCTCTTTCTCTCTCACTGTCGTTTGCGTCGTTTCTTCGCGTTCGCCCGTATTTCTCCGGCTGCGCGCGCGCTCGCGCAAGTTTCTTCGACCGAAGCGATCCGCCAAGTTCGTAATTTATACTCTTTTGAATCGCGATAGCCCTTTGTAGCAGCTCTTTCTCGCCGTTCTCCTTCTCTTCTCGCTTAAACAAGAAAATTCATTTCGCTCTTTGCCGAACGCTCGTTATACTGCGGCCGTTTTATTTGCATGTACACGCAATTCGCTCGATTGTTTTCGCGCGTGAAAGTTTATTAACGCTACTGCTCCGTTTGATTATAACTGCCAATGCTCAAGTCGTGCGTACCGTATGTATATAGAGACTTATAAAATAGATTCTAATGGTATATATTTTATGTAATTTGTGGTTAAAATGAGCTTACGAGCGAAAGTTTCAATATTATAAAAAAAGTCCAGATTAATGTTTTAATACTACTTATAGCTAACATTAGATAATAATGATGCCTATATTTTACATTTTGGAAAGTATTTTAAATGCTATACACATTTTACGAACTTAATTGCGAATGAGTTTTAGAAAATTCAAATCAAATGATATTAAAAAGATTGAAGTGAAATCTTATATATATTTTTAAAATTTCTATAATTTTCTATGGAATATCCCTCACGTTTATGAAATTCCCACACTCGATGAATATAACTTTTTTTTGTATAGGTCAAGTGGCCCGCGGGTAAATTTTTACAATCGGCATAATTCGGCACGAAATAAATTTTCCTACTAAACCGTTCTACTTTCCGCAGGGCCACTTCAACACCATCATACTCCTCGACAAGTTAAATTAAAAATTTTCTATACCATATAAAACACATATATAGACGCGCGCTCTCACACATTATATTCCTCGTGCCTTCCACGCTTGAGCTCCCTCGACGGGTTATTTACCCTCTACCTCTGCCGTCGTCCCCCCTCTCTCTCTCACTCTCCGCTTCCTCTCGTCTCGTTATTACGATTCGAGTCGGACCGCGCTGCAGAGCCGAGTGCATAAGTACATACGAGGCGGCTGCGGCAGCGGCGGCGGCGGGTCACGAAATTCGAAGCTCTCGCCTGCGCATGCAGCACGCCGCTCATGCTGCTGTACTACGGCCGCGGCGGCGGCGCGCGGAGACGTGGCAACGCTGTCGACGATCAAAGAAACACTTTGTAGTCGACGTATAACGCCGCTGCCAATTCGAGGGCCCGACTCGAGCTACTCGATGGCGTTTCACGCGTCGAGCGGTCCCTCGGCGAAACTCATATATATATATACGCTAGTCTCCGGCTTTTCAAAGCCCGCCCTCGTGTGTGTAAGCGAGCAACGCCATGCTGCCGACTTTCCGCGGCGTGCCGTTTGCATTTTTACGCGTGTGCGCGCACACGGCTATCGGGCTTTTTCGTTATTTTGCCCGCGTATGCTCGTTGCATTTTACGCTTACTGATTGAAAATTAGCTCCAACAAATTACTCGCCAGGACGCGGTGTGTTTAACATCGTTTCGATTTGAGGCGGAGTATATGCAGTAAATTTGAGGATCTTGCAGCTGAATAATTATGAGTCATCATGGCTACTGCGGAAATGCATGTATATGCAAATATAGTGACGCATTCATTTAAATGCATTTAGATACGTCGAAATGATTTGAACCGCGATCTAATTTTTACACTATATATACACATTACATAGTAAGATTTCTGATAAAAAAAACATAAATTAAGTTTTGAAATTTTGTCCATGTAGCTATAGCAACCCGTATACGTGACAATATTGTAGCTGGAAAATAAGCTAATGAGTTGGAACGACTGTATATATTTGTTATGCGACTACATGACACGTGCACGTGGTTTTGGAGCGCGCGCGACCCTCGGCAACAATGGCAGCGCCCTCGTTCGCGTCTCGCGTTACGTACAGCACACGTATACATATATTCCAATGGAGCTCATTGTCGCTTTCGTAACTCGCGCGCGCTTCGCCATTTGGAATTTACCGTTGGCACACGCGGGCCCGTTAAAGAGAGCCGGTCGCACGGCTAAAACAATCACAGGCGCGCGGGGTAGCGCGGGCGCATCACGAGCTAGCTGCACGGCAGTTCAAAAATCATCATTTCGAAAGTTCATCACGATCGCGGCCGACCCTCCAATTATATATCAAGCCCGCACGCGCGCGAGATAGCGCCAGCGTCCTTGTTCCCAGAACGTAACGTCGCGTATAGGGTATCTCTACTCCTCCGCCGTGGTGCAGGTTTCTTTCTCGCGTCTGTCGCGCAGATGCGCACACGCCTTTATCGAGAGACTCCTCGAAGCGATTAACCCATTTTCGCTCGGCTTTATGCGCGAGCGCGCGACGGCCAACGCTTATGGTTAACTTCGCCAATAACCTCGTTTCCGAGTGAAGAGCGCGTTACACTTTAAGGAGATGCTGCGCATCACGCGCGCGTTTACTTTGCGAGAGAGCTTATATACCCGCGTATGACGTCTTGGGTATATATATTTTACGTGTATAAAGGGACGCGCATGTGTGTGTGTGTATGTAAACGGGAATCTTTCATTAGCGTATACAGGAGAGCCGAGAGAGCCGCTGAATTTCGCGCACGAGTGTCAGATTTCGCCGTGCTCGAGAGGTACCGTATATTATATTCCGCTCCGCGGAATCGCGTCTCGCTCGTGTGTTGGTGTGCGTCGATTATATACACGACGGAAACGAAATTAAAAGCTGCCTTTTCATCGGGATATTGAAATGTTGCTGAAGGTCGGGTATATGTGCAAACATTGTTCATTTGTGCCTGCATAATATTCCCTTTTGGCGAAAATTGATTTCTGCAAGCAAGCGTTCCGTGCAAACGTTTACGAGCGTCGCGCGAACGCGGACAAAAGGCGCAATAACGCGCGCAGTGCGTATATTGCCACTCCCATTTGGGTATGAATGCGTGTATATATATACTCATTGAATGCGCGCGCCAGTGCGTTTTATAGTTTACGAGAGCGTTAAAAAATAATTACGAAAATTAAATTTTTATTTTGCGCTATACTTTTGTTTCAGCAATTAAAATAACAAACGCCGAGCTGTCTCTAACGCTTTGTTACTAATTTTTTCAAATATAAGTATATAGTCCTTGGCTATAATATACGACACAGCTCGTTCCCGTAAGTAATAGAATTCCGTGCAAGTGAGCGCGACAATAATGCGTCGTAAAAACCGAAGGCACCGAAAGGTTGTCACGCGCACTTGACATTGAAATCAACTTTCCCCCCGAGATCCCTATCCTATACTCGCGCCTCGCGCGCGTACATATATATAAAAGACAGCAAGGCAGAATGAAATTATCCGCGCTTGCATTTACGTAATTGCAGTTTCGCTCGCGCAGCTTAGCTCGCGCACTCTCGGAATTACGATAATAATTGTGATTAAGAGAAAGTGTGCGAGAGTGTGCGTCGGGCGCGAGAAAAAAAAAAGACAATATAGACACGCACATTATATACACTGCGGCAGGAGAAAATGAAATGACGACGACGACGACTGCCACCGCAGAGCGAGGAACCACAGATGCGTGTAAGAGACGTTGAGTCTCGGATGACACGCGCTCTCGAACCCGATCTCCTTTTTACGCGCGCGCGCGCGACATTCGCTCGGTTTTTTGGCGAAAAAGAAAGACAGACTCGTTACCCGAGACATTCGCCGCCGCGCACACGCCTGTAAGGTATAATGAGATGTCCGGCACCTGCTTCCGCGCCCGCAGTGATGTTCTCTCTCTCTCTCCGGCTTGTCATCGGCAGTTTTTTCGGGGGGATATATTCAGCCAGCGCGTGGGCTGGTTTCTTTTCGGGAGCCTCGCGTATTTCACCGGCGAGCCTCGCATGCGAACGCGAGGAAAAGAGGTGATTCTTGCGCGAAAGCGGCCGCGTACATTTTCGTATATACGACTACTGAACGAGGCGCGTATAGCGCAGCTTTTCCAGAATGTTAATTAGTCGCGTAGTCGGGTTGGAAAGTTGGGCTAAGACCGGTAGCGCTCAATTTACATTGCTAATGCGTCTATGTTTGTAATTCATAGATTTTATATATACCGTAACGTCAATTCTCGATGCTTTTCTTATATATATTAATATACGTTTCATGGCTTTTTCTCTCCGTCTTTGAAAAAAACACGTCGGACACGGCAGATTTTCCGCGTAATGCACCGCGCGTAACCTCTCGCGGTACTTTACAACGTATACGTCTTCGAGCAGCTTACGTATATTATATACGTACGTTTCAATTTATCGATCGCTGCGTATACTTCAAATTCTTTCCAATCTATTAAATCTGACATTTTATAAGCAATCATTAATTGCGTTTGCGCGCCGTGTACATATCCGCGCTTCGAGCGATTCTTGCCTCGTTTCGGCCGATCGTAAAGCAGATAAAAATCACGAGTATACGTTATATACCCACACACGTATAGATATATCCACTCGGTGGTATATCGCATTTAGGTTACGTTTAAAAGTCCATATTTACAGTACGCGATAGCAGCAGCGGTGGCTACATATTGAACGAGCCGAGGAAAATTCAGGCGGCGGCGGCGGCGTTCCATTATTCGAAACTGCCGATAATTCAGGCCGATTTCTTTCTTTCGATCCACGCGCGCGTCGAGTTATCGATTTCCATAGGCAAATGTATGTATAACACTTTCTCCATTCGCATATACACAGCTGAAAGAACCACCGCGGGAGAGGAAAAGCGCCCGTCATAAGATTACATTTTCTCATGCGGCGAGTATCTATATAATAGCGGCCTCGTGCCTCTCTTCAGCAGAGAGTGAGAGAGGCCAAGCAATGTCGCGGAAAGCATAAACGTTCTTTTAACGGGCCGCTCACGCGGCGGATCCATCGGCGCATCGTGCGCGCTTTCGTTAATCTGCAGAATGCATAATAAATCACGCGCGGCCGCGGCGATTTTTTCCCCCGGCCGGCCGCGGGAGAGCACGGCGTGTATATATGCACGCACACTCGACATCGCCGTTTACCGTTAACGCGGCTAATGTTGCGCGCAGTAAGTATACAGCGAGGAGAGACTATACGGAAAGCCCGCGTCGTATGCGCGCTTTAATGCAGCTATAAAGAATGCCGGGCATTGCGCGAGGGTTAGAGAGTCGCAGTTGGGCACAATCAAGCGCGAGCGCGCGGAAGAATTTTAGCCAGGGCGATTCGGTTTATCGCGGTGCGAAATGTATACGAGAGCACACTGCAGTTTTCTGCGCTTTATCGCGCGGCCGAGATATACATATACGCGTTGGCGGTTAATTATTTTTCCGGCTGTCCCCTCAAGAGAGAGAGAGTACCGAGGCTAGACGCTCTTCCGGGTTCGTTGCGATATACGTGTGCGCGCGCGCGCGTCTCTTACTTCGCCGGGTGGCCACTATACCGTCGGCGCTCCTCTCTCTCCCTCTCTTTCTCCCCGCCTTTTTCTCGTCGTGGTTTCCCGGTCTCTTGAGACGAGAGCTCGGCGTGATGTGTTTGCCGAAACAATGACCCTTGTTAGCCGGTCTATTTTATTTTGATGCGGAAAGCAAATAATGCCGTTAGGATCTAATCTTCCGAATATCAATCGAATTGATTTATTTCTTTCTCGGCTTATCCGAGTGCGAGATATTGGATCAAATTTTTAAAAGCTTGGAATGAACAATCGATATACGTCACAACACTAGCCGCAGATACAGAGTCTGTTTTATCGTCGTAAATTCTTATCTAATTAGGTATAGTTGATTATTTGGGACAAAGAGATACATACTGTGGGAGATTGTGCTCCGCAAGCCAGTCGAAAGTTGCCTCTGAAAACGCGACGTTTCCACTTAGAAAACGTCAGTTTCTCTCGCTCTGGTAATGGATATGACCCTCGCGCGTAGCTTCTGAATGCCATCAGGCAAACAGCAGCTGCCACTAGCTCGAACCACTTCGAACTATAGCACGGCGCGCATCTCTCCTTCTGCCTCGTCGACGTCCTTTCAGATCCCCGCCGACAGATATACCCGTCGTGCCACTTCTTAATATTTACATTTTTTCTCCACCCGCGCACTTCATCACGAGACACGGCTTTTTCTCCTCGTCGTCGTCGTCGTTCCTTTCTCTGCGCATTACACGCAATTTGCATCCGCAGCGGCGAAAACGCTTTTCCACCAAACAAAATGGAATAATATGGAAAAATGGTGGGGTCGCTCGCTCCGGTGAGTGAAAGTTCACGGCGACATGGCAAATTTCGAAAACGTCTTTCTTCGTCTCCGCGACTCCTCCATGCTCTCTCGCGAGTACCTATATAGCCGCACTTCTTTTCATCTCTCGCGCAGGCAAGTCACGAGCGTGCATACTGCACATATACGGGAGGCAGGGGCCGGTGAGCTTCCGGAAGTCGAGCTGAAAAGGCGACTTGGATGCGAAGAGTAAGAGGAGAGGGAGGAGGCGGAACAGAAGAAGTACTAGCGGGAAAGATTGAGAGAGAGTCGAGGGGTCGCGGCACACCGCGAGAAAGAGATAGAAGCGAGCGCGCCCGGTAAATCGATACTTTGCATTTAAATGCTAGTCAAAAGAGAGCGGGAGAGGAAGAGGGAAGAATACGCGTCTGCGGTCCAGTTCAGTGGCTGCGGCTGCAGTTTGGTCAAAAGTCGTCCAGACGGACCGCTTTTCTCTCTCTCTACATCGTTTAACCACGAGATATTTTTTCACCTCGAGTGAAACTCCGCGGCGAAACGCTTTTTTCACCCAAGATACGATACAGCTCGATCCGCAACTATAATAAAAACAAACGAAAAAAAGACGAAAACCAATGGAAGAAAGTGTAATTTAGTACATCCTGATCGTTTACCAAAGAGTGATTTTTCGCTCGTGGTTGATATATATATATGAGTACGTCGCATGTAAATGAAGTTATTTTAAATTTAGATCCGGTTCGGTCTGCATTATGGCGATCGTAAAGAACGATAACTATGGGCTTGAGCTAACAATATAAATCTAAAGCAAGCATTACCTGTGATTATCATTCATTATGCTCGCCTAATTCTACTTGTATTTCACTTACCATGCTTTTATAAGACAGTTTTAGTGGCACTTAAATCACTTATGAATGCGTCCTATTTTGCATCGGCAGGATTATCTTAAACAAGAAGCCGTCAGTGTGCAGATATACAGTCCCGAAAGTAAAATAATTTCTCTGCGATTTAGACTGCAAAATAATAATCGCATAGATGAGCGCTCACGCGTCCATTAGCGGGATTATTGAGTTGTATAAGCAAATCACACACGGTTCTCGCGATATAATGGCGCGCCTCGCTGCGTTTGCGCGTGCGCTCGAATCGCTCGATCGATCAAGCCGGTCCCATCCTCGCAGCACGACTCAGCAGCATCGGCCGCAGTGCAGCCTCCAGCCAGTTTCGATTTATGAACAATGCGGCCACTTTTCGCGCCTCCCGCGGCTCCCGCACACACATAACAACACTCCTAGTCTTCCCTCCTCGCGCCTGATGCGTAAGCCCTGTGGGGGATAAAACGTAATTTTCCCGCGCCGACGCGGAAGCGAGCCGCTGATTCGATCGGGCCCCCACGGGCTATTCTCTCTCGCTCGCTCGCTCGCCCGCTCATCGGAATCAATGCGATTTGCCGCGTTTAGCTATGGCCGGCTAGCTATATCCAGCTGGCTAGTGAAATGGAGGGAGAGCTGAGCAGAGCGCGTAGGAAATCGCATTCTATTATTTCCTTATTGGATTTTTCGACGGCGGCCCCCGCCGGGTCACCTGCGGAACTGCTGATCTTTGCCTTTCGCTGCTTGATACTTTCGCCGCCGCCGCCACGCGCCTTTGCTCGAGGGGTCAGTCGCGCGCAGGGATATTCAATTCGGGCTGCGGCGTTTTTAAAGTACCTCGAATAAAACTCCACCGTCTATAGATTATAATTTTACTATTATAGGTATACATATTTTTTAAAAAATTGAAAAACTTGTTCCACACCTGCACTCTGCGCTTTTCTACCTAAAAGGTTCACTAACGAATGTAAAATGAGAGTGTTCTGCGGAACCGAATTTTTTTTTCCGCTCGGATTTTTACAGTTGGAGCCGCGGTACACGCGGCCGAGCAACAAAAGCGATAGTAAAAGGCACTATTTTCAGAGCTGCACGCGGCGCGCAGGGAGAGAGAGAGAGAGAGAAAAACGCAATTGAAATCCGCGGCACGCGCGTCTAATGACGTCGTCGCTCGGTGTTCGCAGCCTGGTAATCGCACTCGCGAGCGGCGGCCGAGAGAGCTGCGCGCAATTTCGCGAAACGCGCGCGGCTGTTAAGTCATCTTTATTAGCGGTCGGCAATTTCACGCGCGCTAATCAAAACGCCGGGGCAGCCGGCAAACAATGCCACTCGCCGGGCCACGGCTCTCGAGCGAATCGTCCCCTGGGACGCGCGCGCACTCGGGAAGAGAGAGAGAAAGAGGTAACTCAATCTTCGTCCCACGCGCGCGTGTTTTATTTACCATGAATAATTTATGTATATAGCGCGGGAGAGGCCCGCACTGCCCCGCGCCGTTTCTTTTTCTTATATATATCTATAGCGCTCTCGCGAAAATTGTGCTCGAAAGAGCGTCGAGGCTGAATTATTCATGATGGGCCGCGCTCGCTCGGGAATGAAAAAAGAGAGAAGCGAGCAGTGCGCTCTCGCGGCGGCCCGAGTGCAGGAGCGCAAACACACCTCGGGCGAGGGTTAAAGAGCGCGTTTACGCGTGCACTTTCGAGGTGTTGCTCGCTCTCTCTCTCTCTCTCTCTCTCTCTTACGAGTGCACACGTGCGCGCAGAAAGCGACTTTGAAAGCGAGTGCGGCGAGGGGGTGCGGACCGCCGCCGCCGCGTGCGTGCGCGAGATTGCTCTTGACCTTCGCTACGTGGAGGAGAAAGAGGAGGAATGGGAACGCGGTAGGGTTGCCCCGAGCCGTTAAAAAATTACGAAGGAACGTGGAATCTTTCATTGGCCGGTTTTTTCAACCTATAGTTTAACAGCATCGTCCATCTCACGTATGTCTCGCTTCTTTTCCTTCAAGATTAGTAGGGAT
>JAPYZP010004636.1:0-22836 GCA_030522985.1 Torymus sinensis
CCGTTCTGTGGCAGTCTACGCGCAGGAAAAGTTTTTATTTGGTTTATCAATGAATATATATGGCGCGAAGCTAATGCATTTGCCGGCTTGGTGCTGATGCCAAAGTGAGCGGGTTGGCTTTTTTTATTTGGTTCAGGTTAGTTATGGTTAGTTGTGTTGATATTGTGGTGGTGGTGTGTATTGAGAAACTGAGAAATACGATATTTTTGAAATTGAAATCCAAAATTTTGAATCCGAAATTGTATCATTCGGACAGTAGTCTATCATTTTACGAAAAAATACTGCAGATACACGTTAAATTGATACATTTCTATACATCCACCACTCGAAACATTATATACTGTCGAAACCATCAAAATTAAACTTGATTTAACAATCATCCGTGCTGTCAAATTATTATAATCCAGGGAAAATTAACCTGTTTACCAATTAGAACATCAATTCACGCATTACGGTGTCAAACTCAACAAGCCCACCGCGCGCTAGCGCATGCATGACAACTGGAAGCCGCACTCGCGTATAACGCGTCTGTCGCTATATTATATTCCCCGCGCGGAGCACCCATGGAATAAATTCAAACTTCTCTCCCCGTCAATTCGCCATTGACGTCACGCGCGCATTACGCGTACGCGCAAATATCGCGGAACCTGTGGATGATGTTACCCGTGGGTATATAGTGCTGTTTGCGGACTTAAGCAACATGCCATTGTAAAAGTAGAATAATACAGTTCCGCCACTATAAGACAAACTCTACGATCACCAAGTTTCGATATGACGCAAACAACCGAAACGAAACCCTTTCAGATAGTTAAAACTCTAGCGTATAACCATACCCTTTGCTTTCCCACCTTCCCGACTCTTCCCAACTTGGCGTCACCGGGCGCTATGCTTATCTCTCTTTCTCCTTGCGTTAAGAGTATCGATTCCGCCCCCTCGACAGAAGAAATATTCCCTCTCTCTCTCTTCCTCTTCTCTCCCGAATCAATTAACCGATGACCTGGAAGTCTACAGCTTCCAACAAAAGGCTGCCTCGTGCCCGGGCGCCCGCCGGAATTCATTATTATCAACGAGAGTATAAACCTCCACGCGCCACGGAGAGCAAAATTTATTCAGCAGCACCGAACCCATACGATTAAAGCATTTACAATTAGCGTGCACGTGCGACTCTAACGAGCCGTCGAGCGGTTTTTAAGTATTATTGATATATACGCGCGCAATGAGCATGAATTATTATTCGCGCGCGGCCCAATTTCTCGCGGGTGCAGTGCGCTCTCTCTCTCTCTCACTCTCTCTCGCAGGGCTGTATACAAAGAGAGGATCGCTCCAACGAGTCCATCCATCAACTTCACTTTTCCCGTTAAATCAATATTTCAAAGAAACACATCGCGCGACGCCCGCGACGTGTCACCGCGCGCGACGGTCTATCGACAACACTCCCGCTCGCTCGGTCAATCAGCTCTGCGAAAGCGCGCGCTCGCGCGTCGATCGTATCATCTATTATGCTAACGTCGTGGCGCGTCTTGCAAGACCTATTTTTGAATGCTGCAATGGGGAGAGAGATAGATAGATAGAGATGATCGAAGACACATTTATTTGAATTTGTTTCTAATTTATGGTGGATTTTACGTAGTTAGGTGGATTTGGTACAACGTTTAGGTGAGAATCTTTGAATGTAATTCAAACAATTTATTATATTTTATAAGAAAGGTTGTTGAATCTGAAATTCAGCTCAACATAGCTATCTGTTTGATCAATAAATTTATGATTTTCAGGCTCACTAGTGCATTCATCTAGGTGATGATATGAAAATTCGGTGCTGAAGAAGCGTCCGAACCTAAATATCTTTTATATTATAGCCGTAAAATCATATTTTATGGACTGTTTGTAGGCGTAGTGAAATTTGATTTCACGGACAGTCCGTAAAACGGAATTTTATGTACACGGAAAAGGGATTGCACGGTTAGGTACGGGGAGCATGCTCGAGTAAACAGCAGAGCGTGCTCCTTGTGCGCAAGCGTGCAGAGTTGCATCGTGCGTGACGGCGAGTAAGCTCGCGCTAAATAACAGTGCGCGTGCATTGTGCGTGCGGTCATCGTGTGAGCTATGATAATGCTGTATTACGGAAAGCAATTGATCAATTTATAGATCTCGCGATCTATGTATGAATGCAATTAGAATATTAAGCTCTAAAAATCACGAATCGAAGAAAAATTTTAAAACCCGTCCGCCACAAGCACATTGAATGCACCGGAAAAGACGGGGAGCTTGCTCGGGACCATCGACGGTGCGTATGCATCGAAAAAAACAAGGCACACGCGTCGTCAATGACAGCGAGCTTAGCTCGTCGCATAATAGCACAGCGCCATCGTCAAAAACCGTGCAGTCATCGTCAATGACAGGACCGCTCGCTTTCTTTATATACTGTCAGTAGATAAGCTACGGGGTTCTGGACGCCCTACCCCCACCATCTCATTTATCTACGGCTCTCTCCTCCACCACCTCACCCATCTACGGCCCCCTCCCCCACCCCGCCCCTCGTTCATGGTGTATGTCGTCACAAACCTTCTACAACATTCGACGCTCTTACGTAATCTACCGAGTATCAAATTACAGCACCCCCGCCCCGACGGATTGCGCAAACGCGGATAACTCATTAGTGTCTGAGAGAAGCGCTTTGATCGGTCGAGACGGACAGGTACGAATGAATTACAGGTGAGACAATGACGTCATAGAACCTTCTCGAAGATTGCATCCTCATACAGAACCGCTACAGGGGGGAGGGGGATCTAGCCGCTTGGGTCTATGCCTCAACAACCCTATGAGGTTGTTGAGGCATATGGATTAAGTAGCCCCTGTGGTGGTTCTGGAGCACATGGGTTAACTATCCCCGTAGAATTCTGGAACACACATGTTTCGAAAACCTCATAACGGTTCTGGTACACTTGGGTTAACTAGGCCCGTGCAATTCTAGATCACCCAAAACCCCCATGGGGGATCTGGGCCACTTGGGTTAATGCCCTCGTACAATTTTAGACGTCCCTCCCCCCAAAACCCTGTAGCGGGCCTGGGTCACTTCGTGGAAGTTTTAAAACGTTTTGGGTACGATTATTGTCTCACCTGTAATTCGTACCTATCGGTCTGGACCGATCAGAGCGCTTCTCTCAGACACTAATGGGTTATTCACGCTTTGGCAATCTGCATCATCGATAATCCCGCAGGAGGTGTCAGATTACAGATCATTCTGCAGCGGTTGGGGGGGGGGGCGTAAATTGATACTCGGTAGAGTGCTTAAGAGTATCGAATGTTGTAGAAGATTTGTGACTTATACAACATGAACGAGGGGCGGGGCGGGAGAGGGGCCATAGATGGGTGAGGTGGGGCTAGTGTCCAGAACCGCCTATCTTATCTACGAATGTCAAAAAATAGTCTTCGTCACTCGGACGTACGATTTTACGGCCATATGACAAAACATATACTATTTCGTAGCTTTTCTTAAAGAATTACTTGACTTTACATGATAACACTACATTTCGTACGCTCACACAAATATATACTTAATCTTACCAGATAAAGGATTCCCAATAAGAAAATCAAACAGATCATCCCCATTATAATAGCTTCACCCCGAAAAAAGGGACACCCCACCTTCCGCCCCCTGCACTAGATAGAGAAAAGCCGGAAACAGGATCCATACACACGCCTGACGCGTAAACTCCATTCTCACCTACTCGGCTTCCGCTCGGTTCCCCGTAAACAAACAAGCCAATATCATTTACCCTCGGCCCTCGAGAGCAAACTCGCGCATCTCGCTCCTATACCCCCAGACGTCCACGTTGCAAGAAGAAAGCGAAACTAGGGGGCCGAAGTAGATAAGGAGACGAAAGAAATAATATAATACGAATCCTCTCTCTCTTCCCCTTTTACTTTCTTTCTCGCATGCACGAATCGGATTTCCACGAGAGGACAAAGGCGGAGAGAGAGAGAGAGAGAGAGAGAGAGAGAGAGAGAGAGAGAGAGAGAGAGAGAGAGACAGAGAGAGAGAGAGAGAGAGAGGGCGGGCGAGAGGGAAGCCAGCCCGCACGGAGAGCCTGCGCGCCCCGCCGAGGACCGAGAGGGATTTCGGATTCCGCGCGACTCGATCGACCTCGAAATGCAAAGAAGAAGGAGGTGGAACAGAGGATGAGGCTAATGAAGTGGCAAGTATAGCGTTTCGCCCGCGCGCGTCTGTTTATTCTGCGAATGAGGATTATGCGCTGGAATTAAATTGTGGGAGGTGTCGGTGTGGGTGTGGATGTGTGTTGGAGGAGGATGAGGAGGACTTTGGAGAGGACACCGTCGGGTGTAAATCCTCCCATCTGTGGACCCTGGGCAAACGGGCACGCCGGCGATAAGTGTTTGAAATAATTTCGCGGTCGGGAGAGGCTAGAGATAGAGCGTATATATAAAGGATAGATATGATATACGAGGGATTTGATAATGAAGGGGTAGAGTGACTCATTAGGTGGCGGTATTGTGATCCCAAGGGGAGACGTAAAAGCTTTTCCTACAATAAGGCAAGCACGTGGGGAAATTAGATATATATTTCTTATTTCATTATATAGAAAATGTATTTGTTATTATAATTAATTGTAATCACCGACAATCTTAATTTACATGTGTATACATAAGCTTACCGTCATCTGATACAGCGCAGATTCTTTTCGAAATGACACTTCCACTTCTTCCACGCGGCGCATTCATTCCCACACCCGTAATCCTCTCTAACAGCTTCCCTCAGCTCTCTTCCCTCCACTCCAAAATTCATACGCATCGTTCTCCTGCAGCACACAGGCAGAGACATCCGCCTGCCATCCAATTTTTCTCTCCGCGTCGGCACACGAGCATCACGATAAGAAGCGGAGCTGCATACAGCACGCCGCGCAGCAGCCTACTCTGCACGCGCTCAGCGAGAAAAAAATGCGCGCGCCGAGTCCATCGACAGCGAAAGAAGAAGAGCAGCTGCCTGTCTGCCTGCTTGCTCGGTATGTGCAGTAGTAGTACGAGTAGTGGTAGTAGTAGTCTTTTTAGAGAGGAAGGTAGAGGAGGATGTCGGACGCGATGTTCAGTTGAGGGGGCGCGTATAAGGGGGGAGGAGAAAGTTAGAGATGGAGATATCGTATAGGAATGATCGCTATTGAGGGCCGCTGCCGGAGGAGATGGGAATCTTAACGCCCGCGCACAAGTGCAATGGGGGATTCTCTAGAGGCTACCGGAGTTGACGCGACGACTTTCTAGTTTCGTTTTTATGGATTTCTAGGTTATTGGCCTATCTATCTGAGAATCCGTCAAAATGGCGTTGTAAAATTCTTCGAACTTGGTTCCAGTAGCAACCTTGACGGAGAACACTATACATAGCCATACAAAAAAAAACTACGGTATCAGATTTTCTATAGGCGGCTTAAAAGCCTATACAGGTTTCTAATACCAATTACATCGTCCAACAATACCACCCTGCTTTGAAATCAATCCGATATCAATAGCTGAACCTCTTACCTCAATTAACCCCCATTACCCCGTCACCCACTAAATCACGCCTCCTACCGCCACAATTCCCCTCTCCCCCGATAACTCACCCTCTCTCCACATGCAAATCCAATCCAAAACTCTAATAACAAACGCAGCGGCGGCGCGGGCTCCCCGCGGGGCCGCCTAATAAGAGCGCGCGCGAGCGCTCCTGCGAAGTGGGCTATCCGAACACGTGTAATACAGCGCGCAGCCGCCGGTGTGTGCAGGCCTTATCGCGTCATCGAGATCTCGGGCGAGTGCGCGCGCGCGTGCGAGACGAGGTCAAGAAGCACCGCAGCGAGAATAGTGTGCTGCTGCTGCTGCTGCTACTGCAGTCGTTCGACCACCGCGCAGCGAGCGAGCGAGGCCAAATTTACGTCTGGCTCGCGGCAGTTGTATGTGTGTGTGTGTGCGTGTGTGTATGTGTCTGTGTGTCTGTGTGTTGGGAAGGGAAGAGAAAGGCGAGATTGGATTCGATTTTTGGTGATTTGATTGTGAGAAGGAGAGGGAGGGTGGAGGAAAGGTATGGAGGTTGTTGGGGGAAGCGAGATTTGCGATTAGATTGAAACTCTGATGTTGTTTAGGAAATAGAGAATTGGTGGTGGTTGATTTTGTGAATGTGGATTGGCGATTGTTTGGAGAACATTTTAATACTAGTGTTTGTAGTTGTATTGTTGGGTGGATGTGCTGTTCTCTTTTTAGGTAGCGCTTTAGACAAACTAGAACATCGTAAACGGGTTCGAGATATTATTCGCTAACTTCAAAGGATATATTTACAGAGTTAAGGGAAGTGAAAAATTATAACAATTGATTTGGATGAATACATTTTGATATGTATTCTTTTTAACAACATAATGTACACGTGCTAGCTACGTCCGCCGAACATGGATTTTTCTACTTAAGGGTCAACGACATCAAAGCAGTATTAATGTTAAGCTTCCTTTTCTGTAATTACAGCATGAAAAAACTCATCAATTCTTCAGAGGTGAAAGCTTTACAGAAATTTCAAATACGTTTCGAGATAAAAAAAACTGCCAACAATCGGCTTTCGACTTTTCTTTTCCCAGAAAAAGCTCGGCCCTCCTTTTTCACGTCCGAAGCTTTTTCACGCTTCATCGATCAAGCGCACGGAGTCCCCCTTCAAAATCGTCCACTTTCAAACTGACTCATTCATGTCCATCTATCGCTTTCCAAAAAAAAAGTCACGCCGAAATTTCACCGCCAATGTCCGTTTTCAGATTTTCATTTGGTAATCTCCAAAACGCAAGCGTCAAATAGAGCCAAAATCATCTCTTCACACACACGCCGTCCGCTATCTCTATAAAACCGTGTACACGCGCATTTAGTATGTAAACCAGTGGATCGCCAGTGCAGCGAACGCGAGATTTCTTCATAATCCCCGGACGCGCGCGTAGCCGCACCGATGATGCCGCTTTGTGTCACCAGCCGTTGACATTGGCGCGAGTACTATACACCGGAAACTCTCTCTTTCTCTATCTTCCGAGTGTATTACGATTTATGAGAGCGCGTTTTGTTTGAATTCGCGTGAATGCGCGCCACGCTTCTGTGCTCTCTCTTTATTTTTTTCCCCACCGTTCTGCTTTCCGCGACTGTGCAGAACGTAGTCCCGGGGCACAGGGGTGGGGAGGTCGATTAATTAAACGGGAATGAATCGGCTAATTATGCTTTTGTTTGCGATGGAGTTTGATTTATTAGTTTGGTGTTTATTGCGGGGTGAGGAAAAAAGGTGGGAGAGTGTGGTTAACGAGAAAGAAGGGGGGTGGGGAGTGATCGGGTTCGATAGAAATTTATCGCGGCGGTGTGGCAGGGCGAGAGTTAATAAGAATGATTTGAAAATTTCGCGGATGAAAGGATGAGTGGGAGTGAGGTGGGATGTCGAGAGGTTTCTTTTAGTTAGTGTTTTTTGAAGGGTATTTTTTCCGCGAGATGTAATTAATCGTTCGCGAGTTTGATTTTAATTTTCAGGTAAAAGGGGTGAAAGATTAATCGAAAGAGTATGTGTGTTCGTTTATTTTTGAAATGAAACATAACATTCTAGAAGATATTTACGGAGCATAAAATTCATTTGCTCAACATAAAATACTGGTAAAAATGCTCTACAGTTATTAAATGCAGCTGCTCAATTCTTGGAAATTTCATTTGAAAAGCCAAACACGGGACTTTGCCAAAATTTAATTAATCTATAACAAGTATACACGACGTTGTTTACTTTTGCATTCGCTGTATTTTTTCCCCGTAATTTTTCGTATAATGAAAAATTTTCATTTTCGATAGAGCTTACGAAAAGATCCTATCTGGGAAGCCGGTTGAAAAAGGTCCTAACTCGGAAGCCGCTTCGAAAAGGTCCTATCTGGGAAGCCGGTCGGATAGGTCATATAAATATGAATATTAATTTATATTAATTTGTTGAAATATTACTTATTGTTTAAATCAAGCACCATAAGTATTTCGGCACTGCGGCCAACTGAAATGTGAGCGGAAAAATTTTCATCTGAGTTAGGATCTCTTTCTGAAGCGGCTTCCGAGTTAGGACCTTCTTATTCGGAAACGACGATATTTACCAGTACCGCGAAAAAAAACATGTACAAATGAAAATTTTACAAAACCGACCGTAGGTACCGCCCCCCGCTGACACATAAATCACTCGGGAGATATTTGTACACGCAATGATCGTCGACGGGGATAATTGCTCAAAGCTCAATCTCGCTCTCCCACTTCGACAAATCAATCAACCGGCGCTCACCTTTGATGCCACGAAATAACGCGCGTCGATGACTGTCGTAAATCCTTGCGAATGATTCCTTAATTAGGTATACATCTCTCGGCGCTGGAATCAGGATGACCGAGCCAAAGGCCACCAATCACCCAAACGCCGCCACCCCCCGCTGGCCAATCAATGATTCGCGAATTTGTATTAGATCAGTAGAGAGCGAGGGATAGACGAGACGCGGGACTGTCGATGGCATTGCAACGACAGGTGCGCGCGTGCTCAGGCACAAGGTGCGCCTGATTAGCACAAGAAGCCCTTTAGGGATGGAGATAGGGAGAGAGAGAGAGAGGGAGAGAGAGAGAGAGAGAAGCGTTGTACGCGAATGGACGTTTAATTGGCTCTCTGCGCGAATTAATGATCGATAGGGCACGCGTCTGCCTATACGTATCTGAGTGTCTGTATATGTATGGATGTCCGCTAAGATATTCGCTTTAATCAGTTCGGCTTTAAGTGCATATCCGCGCTGACAATCGCCGGTGCATAATTGATAAGACCCGGGGAGGCGGAGGATGAGGGGAATTAGCGGTCGTGATTTATTGATCGAGTTTTTGTATGTAGGTGTCGAGGAGCGGTGCGCACTTGGAGGTTTTTGGGTGGATGGAAGACTGATAATACAATGATTATTAATTCATGATTGAAATGGAGTTGACGGATTTTGTTCGAAATTTATAAAATTATCGGAGCTCTATATGATATATAATTTTATAAAATATATAATATTATCGACTTCTCCGATGCACTTTAAATCATTTCCTAATGATAATTTTAATAACGTGAGTAAACGAACTGAAATAATAAATACTGTTCAACAATGATTTTATCTTTCTTTTTTCAATGATTATTACGTGGTAGCATGAATATTTAGGGGCTTATATATCAACAATCACATACTTATTCACTTTATTTAATTTTGTGGCATTAATCATTAATTTATAACATGAAAAAGCTACAAAAAAGGATTATAAACATTTCCGTTACATAATATATAATATTTCATCAGGCGAACATTCCAGTTCTCCAAAAGTTAATAAATAATAAATACACCACCAGTGCCAATGCCCCTTCCCAACCTACTGCTTCTACGTATAAAAGCAGTGTATACACGCAACGACTATCAAAACAAATACATTACACTAAAGAAAAGAAAAATCACAGCCCTCTAGTTCCCCCCCCCCCCCCCCCAAACATCATCAAGTTTCCCAATCATCATTCCCCGGCACTTCAACACCGCAGAAAAAAAAACGTAATTGCACGCGTCCTCGACTCGCAAAAGTAATTACGGCGCGCTCGGTAGAGCACGAGAAACACGCGCAGACACCTATCGCACAAAGCCTCTCTCTCTCTCTCTTCTCTCTCCTCTATATACGCGACAAAGTAGACCGCGCGCGAGAGCGCGCTTGTGCAGCGGGCTAGAGACTTTTAGCGCTTGCGCGTGTCATCGTCGTGTGCTGCTACGAGGACGCAGCAGCAGCTGGAGAATTAAAGAGAGGAGATTTTCTCTCGCCAGCGCGCGTGCGCACTCGACTCCGCAAGATGCACGTACTCAACCGCATTCCGCGGGGTGCCGCCGCTGCTCTTCGCCGTTGCGTTTGGAATGCGTGATGCACGCGTCTTGAGGACGAAGGGGGAGGTGAGTGGGATCTTATAGATGACTTTTTGATGCTACGGCGCGGGTGTTTGCGATAAGGAGGATATTGTTGAAGGATATGGATGAATTTTGAGGTGTTATTTGAAAATGAAGGTAATTGAGTATTTTACGAGAAAATTAAATCGACATTTTAAGATCATAACAGTAGAAAAAGAACATGATCGATATATCACTGACATTTTCGTTTGGTTTAATCATACCACTTTACCACTTTTAATATTTTTTTTCTTTTACTTTCTCTTTCCGGGAAGCGGTTAAAGTATATCGAGCTAAGAAGAACATACTTTTTTCCAAATGTCATTCGAAATAACACTCTGCTGCGTACGTTATTCAGAATAACTTCCTCTTATTCGGAATGTAAAAATGTCCCTACATAAATAATCCCCGCTCATCACCGTAATCCTCTCTGAGCCACCTAAAAATACCCGCTGAGAGCCCCGAGAAAAATCACCCTGCAAATCCACACACCCACATATATACCCTCACTCACACACGCGCGCGCGCGCGCGCGGTCGACCTGAAAAACGCCATTCACACCTTGGCTCGCGTCCCCGGCTCTCTCACGCACCTCCTTCTCTGCGACGCCGCATATAATATTCATGAAAAGCGCGCGCTTCTCTCTCTCTCTTTCGTCATTCCGGGATTCGCGCACGTATACTCCCGCGCCCTCTCTCTCCTTCCCTACACAGCGCGGCGTTAAATCAAAAAAACCGCTGCCAACTTTTCCACTCGCACTCTGGTGTATATATATACGTCTCTGTGTGTGTGTATATTGCATTGTGCAGGCGATCGATGCGAGCCGCGCGTTTGATGACTCTGGGTCCTCTCGTTCCTTTTTTTCGGGGAGAGGGGGCGAAAGAGGCGCAGCAACAACACATATAGCAGAGTGCGGGTCTATGTGAATAAGGGACGGCGCGCTGATTTATCATTCTTTTTCATTTGCGAGAACACGAAATGCGCGAGCTCGGTTCTATCCCTTTCGCGTGTGCGCAGCCCTTTGTGTCGGCGGTGTGCGGTGGTTTCGCCGAGCGCTGCGGGTGTTCGATAGGTTTGGCAATGCGGCGCGAGTGAAAGGTGAAGCTTTTGTGGGGGGAGAGGTGACAAGGACAGAGGTGATTTTTGAGCTGCGCCGCGGTTTTTCGGATTTCAGGTGGAATAAACGGGAGTGAATTTGTCTTTTTAGCGGTCGGCTGGGCGCGTGATATGTACGGATGTTTTGTAAATGTCTTGTTTTCATGTTGGTTTTGTATATACACGGAGAAAAATTTATACTAAAAATTACTATTTTTATATAGTAAACGTGGGACAGACTCATATTTTCATAAAAATTACAGGACAATTTATAATAAAAATTGCTATTTATATGGTAAAAATTGAAAAAAAAAATAGCAATTTTTATTATGAATTGTAGTAATTTTTATGAAAAATATGAGTCTGTCCCACATTTACTAAAAAAAAATAGAAAAAATAGTAATTTTTACTACTAAATTGTTCTCCGTGTAGTATAGTAAGTATTGTAAGTTATTATGTACCATTTTATTTATAACGTTTTTCTTTTTATTTAATAAATTAAACTGACATTATTAAATAGTTATTGCGATATAACTTTAATACTTTTGAAAATATCACTATAACAATTTTTTAAATATTTCTAACTTATTATAGTAAAACTGATAAATCTGATATATTTATCAACAAAACAAAAAATGAGATAGAGATAATAAAAGTCGGATCATCAAATTTCTACGTTATTTGAGTTACCAACATTAAGAAAATCAACTTGTCACTTATTAAAAACATTTTCATAAATCCTAATTAAAGCCCATCAACCCAACACACAGACATACACGCACCTCATCGCGATCGCCCTTTCAATAGCCGGTTCGTGTGCGCTCGCGATAATTCGCCCCCATCAAAAACAGCAGCAGCGGCGCGAACGCGCGCGCAGCCCGTCGAAAATCATCCTTCCCTACCTCCTAAGCGACGCATTAATTTCCCAAAGTAATTAAAGTCAGCCGGGGCAGATTCTCCGTTCCTCCCTCCTCCCGAAACAACTTCTTTCGTGTAGCGCCTGATTAAAAGGTAGTTTACAGGGGGCCCGGAGACGACGACGACGACGCGCGCGGCAAACAACGCCGCGCCGAGTTACATCGCCGTCGTCGTCGTTTATAATTATCGCAAGCGCACGCGCGCGCTAAGTCGATGCGCGGGCGCGCACATAATAAAGGAGACTTTAACGCCTCGCCGTACAGACACGTTGTCTTTACGCGACCTGGAAGTATGTAAGTATAGGTGTGGATATGCGTGTGCAAGAGAAGAGAATGTAATTCCTTCTTTTTTTTTTGTTTTACTGAAGTTGAAGGAAGCTCGCGTTTCCTCGTTAATTGTAGAAATGCATCTGCGCTGGTTTTCCCCTGGAAGAAATTCCCCAGTTGTTGGTGAAGATACGTGTGCGCGTTCTCGGAGTAGTTGAAAAGTTCTATATTTACTTAGAAGTTGATTAAGTGAGCGATATTTTAAATAATTATGCGGGAAGGGGGTGCAAAGAAGGGGTATATAGATATTTGTAAGGTTAATTAAACTTTGTATAAGTAGTAAGCGTAGGTGTTGGGTAGAATTGGCTAATGTTCCTCTTTGAAAGCGTAATTAATTGGCAAATAACGAGTCTTCTGATTTTCAAAACATTTGTATATAACATCGTGCACGCGCATAACGATTGGCGTAAAACAAAGAATATAACATATACAACATTTTCATAAAATTTCTCCTACGTCTTGGAATATCTTAAAGTACATAGTTGCCATATAATATAATAACGTACAACTTGCGAGATAAAAATGATGAGTCATTAACATTTAAAGTTTTCATGAACATAATAAAAAAAATTTTCATTGCTCGTAGCAGCGAACCGTAATTCTGCCTACCCCGGGGTTAAACTTTGCCGAAGCTCGCGCGCGATATAAACCAAGTTTCCTACTCTCTACAAGCGAGAAAACTTTCTTAAATAGTGTCACAATGCCGCAAAAAAAAAGAAAGTATCGAATAACAATCATTACGGAACGCAACATCTTTCTCGTTTGCAATGAAAATTTATTCGTTTTACAACATTGCGCAGAGCGAAAATCAAAAAACTTTTGCCACCACCCGTCCCCTCTCCGCGTCTCTCTCTCCCAAAAACATTATTGCCGCTTCAAATATATATCCCTACACCTCTGCACCGAATCCCGCACAGTTTACAAAAATTTATTGAACCGCCCTCTCGCAACGTATAAAATTAGCATAATTCACCACCACCGCCACTATAAATCAGGGGAACGATAAAAAAAAAAGAACGAACAGCGGCATTCCAGCTTCGCCCCCGCCGCAAAACAAATAGCCCCCCCCCCCCCTTCCCCCAACAGTGCGAGAATCAAAAAATAATCGATGAAACAATGGAACAAGCCTCCACTCGTAAACCTCGTAATTTACGATGGCTCTGCGCATAATACGCGTAAGCTAAAAACAATCGGCATATTTTACGCGGAGAGAGCAGCAGCCGCCGCCGTCGCCGTGCGAAATCGGGTCGAATCGATTTCGATAATCGTCCGCCCGGCGAAACGCGGCCATTCATGTATAGCTATATGCCTCTCTCTGTCTCTCTCACACATTTCCCGCGGGGAAAAGGCGCAGAGTGAAAAAATGCATTTCCTCTCGGAGGAAGTGCAAAGGCGTAGCGCCAGTGCCACTATATATGTATACACGAGGTAGAGAGATTAAAGCACGGGACTATGGAGCATGAGGCGACGCGTCCTGGGAGGTGAAAAAATAATGCAATTCCGTCTTGTCGTCGGGTCTCGAGGTTCTCCGAGCGATGGTTACAAAGGGATTTTCACCTGTATGTGTGTACACGAGATTACTATTTCAAGGGCTGAGGGTAGAATTTCGAAAATGAAAGAAATGTCACAAAGGAAGTACTTATATAATTTTAGAACCGCGTCCTTTGGCATGTCTTCCCTCATATAATACTTTACGAGTAAGCAGTTTTTTTCATGTTTAAGTAGGCACTTGAATGTCCGTCCGAATTCGAAAAAAATTGGAACTTCAAAGGAGGTCAAGAATGCCGTCGCAGCGGCGAAAAGTTCAAGTGACTTCTTTCAAATTTGAGGAGTAGGAGAAAGTATCCGAAAAGGGGAATAATATATCGACCTGCATCCTTGTGAATTTCAATGAAAGTCAGCATAATTTATATTCGAGTGAAATGTCGAACGGTAATTTTATTAATGTTAACGAAAGTAGTGATTTTTTTTTGTTTTTCATTGATAATTGAAAATATTTTTATTTAAAAATTATCTCGAAAACTTTTACAGATGATCATTATAAATATTATTTTCACTAATGAATTAATTTACGTCACTCATTATGTTGAGCAAGCATTTTCATTTTTAATAATTTCCCATAACGAAGTTTCGAAACAGAAGGTAGAACATTTGTAAAACGTACAGTATGTGATAAAAACTTTGACTCATAAAACAAAATGTAAAATAACTTCTTTACGCTAAAAGTTACTTTTACATTACGGAAATAATGCTCGAAATTCATTAAAAAAAAAGCTAATTCAATGTTATTAAATTGCATATACACATATATTTAATATCCCTTTTAACGGTCCTCCCCTAACGATTGATATACGGAAAACTTTATCACCGCAATATCCAGCAGCGCGCGTATCCTTTCTAAGCGCCGGCCATTTCCAGCAGCTAAAAACCGAATAATTTCCTTAAATCTTGGTTTACCAGGCGCATCGCTTTGTATTTCCGCACGCGTGCACGCCACGCTCTCGACCCAATTCAACACACACACACACACACACACACACACACACACACACACACACACACACACACACACACACACACACACACACACACACACACACAACACACACACACACACACACACACACACACACACACACACACACACACACAATCTAATTCAAAGGGAGCCGAGGCCCATAACCGTATCTGTTAAAATGATAATGGTATCGAGAGGCAGCAGCGCCCCGCGCCGTTAAGCTCGTTTCGCGTCTAATTCAAAAGAACCAAAGCTCGAGAGCTTTTTTCTCTCCCTCTCTCTCTCTATATTCCCTTGCACAACTGTACGGCGCGCACGCACTAGCGAGCGAAAACGAAACTTTATATTCCGAGAGGCGGATTCGCGCGCGCGCAATAATTCGATACCTGGTCACGCCGGCGTCATTTGGATGCTAATGAACAGGAGGTGGAGAGGTAAAGTGAGAGAGAGAGAGAGAGAGGCAGATTAGATTGGGTTGGATAATTTTGTTTGCGCCGTTGTGGAGGTTAATTTTTTTCTCTCTCTCTTTCCATATCTTTCGGTCGGGGCGGAATATAAATGAATGGTAACATCTAACTGATTTTTTATTCTTTTGGGTCTCATAAGCAGATTTACGGTAGATTAGCAGATCGTTGAAGTTTTGATATAATCTTTCTGTGTGCCTATAATACTGTAGCATAAGCTTGCGTAAGCAGAACATTTTTTAAAGCCTTTTTTGTATTTGATTCCATTTTGGCGTCGTTTGAGTCATTTGGAATTTTATCTGCCAGAAATCTGTCGTTCGAATTTGATCATATTTCTGTAAAGGCAAAAGTCTCTAGACTGATCCATCTATAAATTCACGAGATTTTTCAATTCCAGGCGTAGTCCATTATTGATGAAATACGAGAGAAAAAATTGCTACTGCACGCGCCCCCTCGCTTCATTAAAAAATAAAACATTTTTCCGACTGGCATCGAGTTGTATCAGCCTTCCCTTTCACTTCGTTAAACTTTTTTTTTCGAGTTTGTAAAAATCGAATTCATAAAAGCGTTCCCGTGTAAATCTTTGAACTTTTCATTACGATTTCAGGGCGAATTTCCTATGCTCTTTATAATGAAATTTCCCTGTTATTGAGAACCTCTTTCTCTCGAAATTTTACATTTTTAATGGCCTACTCACTTCTCGTGACAGTTTTGCCCCTGACTTAATTGAATTTTATAAATTATAACATTTTTTGGAAATTATTAACAACGAGAACGTTTTTATTTTTTTTACAATTAAAAAAATTTCACGCAATCACAATTATATAAAGCAATTTTTCAATATCGAGATCGATCAATGTTTATAGTATGTAAAAAAACTAATTAAAAAAATAATCCTTTACAGAAAGAATATCGAACCAACGGAAAAAAATTTTGCAAAGTAAAATTTAAATGAATATAATGTCTCGATTTTATACAGTTCTCTTCATCATTCTGAACTTAAATTTAACTTAAATTTAATAATTTAAAAAATTTATAACGATAATGTTCATTTCATACATTCTTTCAAACAGCTTTTAATTGGAATTATTCTCTATCTGCATGCATCTATTATACAATTCCCAACCTCACTCTATATTGTCATAAAAGGATTATTTTTTGATATATCACGTAACACTTTCCTCTCATAAAGAAATACATATACAGAGTATTGAATTCAACAACAACAATCGCTTATCACCCAACGGTATGTCGAGCGTTTACAACGAGGCCAGCTATAGAAGCGCCTCTGTATCGCTACATCCCATCAGCCCACTTACTTCCATCACTTCGCGCCCGCATCTCTCGCCGGGCCTACTCGTCGTCGCGCCGCGCTCACAATCGACCAAGAAAATCACCGCGAACGCGCCCCGAAGGAATCTTTGATAAGGCCGTCGGCGTAGCTGATTAGTCGCCCCCGGGGTCCGTCATGCCCGCCAGCTCGAACAATGAGCAGCGCAGAGGCCCGATAAGGATGCGAGTTTCTCGCGTGATTATACTCGCGGTCCTTATATTATACGTAGAGGCCTAATTTATCATCCAGAGACGCGTCGCAGATTGGAGTTTTGTCGGTGAATTTTGAAAGGCTGCGGAGAGAAGAAGAAATATTCTTTAGATCGATGTTGGTAATGTGATTGTGAATAAGTATTGGTACGAGTGTTTCAATTGTATTCCGTCCGTTTATATTCTGATGGTTATTAATTCGATATATTGATACTTTTATTAATATCCAATTTCATTCTTTTTATTGCATTTTGTGTATAAACACTCCTTTATTACTTTATTTTATTTGTAATGTATGTCATATAAATTTGTTATACAGTTCATTATTATCTACGTTATTGCTGGATTTCAATTGATTACTTGAATATTGAAATATTAAAACACTTCTTTCGGAGTATATATAAATTGAATGAATTAAATCAATCAGTATTTTTTCATACGAACTACAGAGCACGACAAATACATTTTCTGAGCATTCCAATTTAACCGTCCGTAGCACATAATCGAATGCCTATTCCATTAAAAATCTGCTAAAAGTATCGAATAAAACTCGCATTCAATGAAATTGTATATTACAAGAACTCTGAAACAAGTTACTCGATATTTACCTTAAATTGATCCAGTCACGCTATTTTAAATACCCGATAATTACTCAATTTTTTGTAGGGTGTCGACTGTTTTACATTTTGTAAAATATCGTTAAATTGTAAAATTGTTTATAACATGTAAAGTGTCCGATAAATTTTCTATAAAAGGATCGTTTGACTTTGAAAAAAGATTTAATTAATGCGGATTTAATTTGGTCTTTATATGCTAAAGAATTTATATATTAAAAAACATTCTAGAGTAAGTGTCCCGATTTGTGTGCCTTGCATATAAAATGCAAATAAAGCACATAAATAGATTCAAGCACAGAAATCGGGACCACTCATTACAGCCCAACAAGATCCATATATAATAAAACGACATTTTTACATTTATTGCACATTCCAGCTTCAAACTCTTCCCACATTACCGAACACACGAATTCCTCGACAATATTTCTCTTTGCCACTACATACGCACAGCAATAGCAGCTGCCACAAACGAACAACTCGAACTGCAAGATCACGCGTTCGCGTCTAATTTCTGATTCTAATGGAAACTGCACCGCCGAGCGGCTTCGTCTGTGACAATTGCCGCCGCCGAAGCCCCGAATCGCGAGAGACGCGTTGCATCCTTAATTGCACGTTAATTCTCCTCCTCCGTCGTGAAACAATGCCTACACAATTCCTCGGGTCTGGCGGGCGGAAATTTTTCGTTCACGAGAAGAGTATAGAGAGGCTTTGACACGCGTGTACACGCGTTGATTTATTTAAGAGGAAATTCGAACGCGCGTGTGTGCATGTGTGCGCAGGTAGGTGAAGATGAGAGGAAGTGAAGTTCGCAGTGGGACGCTAGTGAGGATCTCTCTTCTCGAACTTCGCGCTGAGCAATCAGAAAGTTGCATTTGCGTGTGTGTTTCCTCTTTGAAGTTCGGGACGAAATTAATAATTTTAATTGCAGCGGTAATCAAGCGCGAGTCAGTCGTTCCGGGTTTTGAAACTATCATCAACTGGTAGCAGGGTGATTTTGCAAATGGAATTTTGGAAATAGGTATATAATGGTGTATCGCAACAATTTGAGCCGCTTGAAGTCAAATTTAACTTCTGCTATAGTTTCGCGAGTGGTTAATGCTGCTGTTTGCAGAATTTAACCTCTCAATATGCATCTATAAAACCAAATAAACAGTAAGACATGTATTATATTATTGTAATTATCCAAAGTTATCGTATCACCATAATATTTTTATGAAATATTTTTAAATTTTTTATTCACATTATCTGAAAAATATCTTCTCTCTTTACGAAACCTCTATATACCAAAGTCATTTTTGTGCGTCCCCGACTTCTTTAAATATACTACATACTTTCATCATCGCCACTCGCCATTCCAAAGAACAATTCTAAAAAACGCACACACGAATTTACCGCTCCGACTTCTTTCGTTCCTCCTCCACCTCCCATCCAAGAAAAACAAAAGCGCTCTCCACCAGAAAAAGAGCTAAGTGACTCCGCCACCTCCGTTCCTCCAATATTTACCTTCCAAACTCGAGAGCCCGTCAAGAAATCCCATCTCAAACGCAGGCGCGCACGCACACCCCGCGCGTATCTATATTTACCCGCATCCATCGCGCGCCATGCGCGCGCACGCTCACGCACAATGGACTCTCTCTCCCTCTCTCTCTCTCTCTCCCTCTCTCTCTCTCTCTCCCTCTCTCTCTCGCCAATTACTCGAGCACGCGTGTGTCTGAATATGCAGTAGCAGCAGCCGTCGGGGAGAATCACGCGCAGCGGCTCGTATTTTACGTATAAGTCACTGTGCGCGCACTCTCTCTCTCTCTCTCTCTCTCTCTCTCTCGCCTTCGATTTGCAGCAGTATAGCGGCTGGGATTAGCCTCGACAGCGATGTTGACCCAGAATCGGACGGATAGGGAGAGCACGAGAGCAGGACCGAGAGAGAGAGAGAGAGAGAGAGAGAGAGAGCGGAGTTAGGCGCGCTTTTTGCCAGAGATTTTTGGACGGTAGGTATGCCCTGAGGCGAGGACGACG
This sequence comes from Torymus sinensis, assembly GCA_030522985.1. NCBI lineage: Eukaryota > Metazoa > Arthropoda > Insecta > Hymenoptera > Torymidae > Torymus > Torymus sinensis. The sequence goes on from JAPYZP010004636.1 coordinate 19,453, forward strand.
GGGGTATATGCTCGAGGTGTATTTTTTTCGCTCGGAGGCTCCGCATCGTGGGTTTCGAATTTTTTTGCGAGGGGTCGGCCCCGTGGGGAAGGTGCCGGGTCTTTAATTCGCTGTTGGTACTGCTTAGGAGGTATTGTGTTAGGGCTCAAGAGGATTTTACGAATATATTATGGAATATATTTTTGAAATGATATAGGGTGGAAAAGTTATGTTGTGAATTAAGAAACTTGAAAGCTTCGATGAACTTCGATTTACTTTATTTCGGTCTCTTTTAATATACTTTAACTTTCTTGTGAATATTATAAATTGATGATTGTTGAGCTTTCATATTTTATTAATTTTAAATATTCATCCAATTAAAGGTCTGTTTAAAGTTAAAATGGTAAAGCTGGGTTCGCATAAATCTAGATCATAAAATCCACTTTTAATACACATTATATTAATGATTATTAAAATAAACTTGACTCTGAGGCGAAATTGAGTGCTTCTAATTAAATTAATTTAGTAATTAATACAAAAACACGAATAATCATAAATAAAATGTCGAACGATCAATAGAAGGTACGCTGCATGCGCATAAAATATATAAAATACTTTACACAGCTTACCGCGGCTAAAATGTTTCGATAGACATTAAATTAACACGGAGATAATTCATTTACGGGCGCAGCTTTATTATTTTCGCGCTGCGCTCTAAACCACCTCCACCCATAAACGCGGCCGTGTATTTATTACCAAACTTCCAATAATTTTCCATGCAAAAAAATGGCTGAAAAATTTACCGCAACGTTAACCACTTTCAGTCCGACCCCCGCGCCACACGAGATTAACACACGCGAAATAAAACCTCGTAAATATCATTCGAATAAACTTGCGCCGCCGGTTATAGAAGCGCTTTACGGCCGCGATAAAAGGCCCTTTTACACTCGCTCTCACGCTCATTTCGCACCACCGCGACGCCTCAATCATCTCGCTAATAAAAAAGAAAACCTTCAACGCGCGAGCCACCTCTTGCACACTATCCCCTCGTAAAAACAATGCTCCGACGATTCGAGCCCTCTCTCGTAAAGAGAATCGCGAGCGGCTCGAACTTAAAGACACAAAAGTACGTTAGAACCGTCCGAAAAAGTCCGAGCGCGGAATACCTAAAGACCATTTGACTGTAAATAATTTACGATCGAGCACGCGCGTGCGCGCGAGCCTCTTGAATTTCCCGCCGCGATCGCTTATGATCTCTCTCTCACTCCTTAATTTACATGGAAATAAATTCACATCTTTAACAAGCGTCCGAGGCGCTGGTTATAACGAGGTCGCCGCCCGCGTCCTAGACGCCTTTTTATCGAGGAGGGAGAGACAGCGATTCGAAGATAATAAAGCCTCTGGTGGGCGTCGACGACCACCACCACCACCGCTGGCGGCGGCCTATTCAAATGGCAATCGATGAAATTGAAAATGAGCGTCGTTAAGGCGCGTGGATGGGCGCAGAAGGGGAAAAAGTCTCGAGGCGGATGATGGGGCTTAAAAAGTTGGGGGAACGGAGAGGGAGAAAAATTGCGCGAGGCGCCGTGGCGGCGAACTAATTATCGTTGTCTGATTGGGAAATCTTATCGGATCTGCGGTTGCACGCGCATATACGCGAGATAGTATTAGAGCGCGCGTATAGCTCCTTTTGATTTGTTAAGGCAAATGGAAGATATTCAAATTTGCCGGGTAATTTTAATTGCTAATGTAGATTCGGTATCGCAATGAAAATCAGGGTAGTAAGATTTGCCAATAGATGATGAATTATAATTATTTTTAATTCTCGAACACATTTTATAGGGATACGAGTGAAACAATGTACGAGTAGCAGTATTTCTTGCTTTCAACATCGTAACCTTTGCGATTTAATAGTTAAAAATTGTAGAAGTTTCGGAAATACTTTTCGCCGGTGCATTACAGTTTTTCAGAGTATAAACTTTACTTTCTTTGACTTTTGATATACAAAAGTTTCTCCCTTACATTCTCTTTAAAAAGTTCTCAGATAGATGCAGTCCGACGTAGGAACAACGTATTATAAAGTACTCCCGATTTTTCATTTAATTATTCAAGAACATGATTGTAGGTGTAATATAATGCATGGAATATCCGAAAAGAATATCAAATATCTGTATTAATTTTTTTATTAATTGTGTGATCAAAAAAAGAAAGGATTAAAACTCTTATATATGCAATAAATAGTTAAAGAAGAATCCATGTAAGCTGGTAATATATCAATAAAGACAATAAATCACGAAATACAGATAGAAACTACATGATTGATAGACAATTTTCTTACTACTTTCGCAAAGAAAATCGAGCCTAGATGTATTAAATCGGATAGCAAGATTAATATACGACGACAGAACTTTCCTAATGTATTCATCCAATAAAGAATAAGTTCCTCCTTATCGCAATAATTCCTCAAGATCTCGTCCCGCAAATTTCTGCGACCTTCAACCTAACTCGTCCACACACTCACTCCTACACCCCCAAAAAAAAAAAACTTAACTCGTCACCGTCTCGCAAACAAATTCGAGACTCGCACGCTCTCACACAAACACACACACACATACACTCAAGCTTCTTTGCCGGCAAAGATAAAACTCTCCTCGACAGAAAGCTCATTCTCGGCGCAATAATCATTCAGAATTATGACACGGCGCAGCCATTACCATCGCATAAAACGATATTAGAAACAATAACCATTGCCTCTCTCTCTCTGGCGACAATAATACATTCACCTGGCGTCTGGCACTGGATGGGTGGAGAGGGCGCATTAAATAAACTCTAAGTAGCTTACGCAATTTAATCTCCTTATTTATCGCACCCCCTTCTACATATACGTACACAGAGAGCTACGTTATAGACGTATACACACGCGCGGTATATTTTTAAACGTGACGTCGGCGATTTCGCGCGTATCGCGCGGCATCGTTTACTGATAAACGGGCCGCGGAAAAGGCGATTTGCCTAAGTCGGCTCTGATTTAGCAAGGCCGATTTATCGAACGCTGCCGCCACGCGGCTACCGCTGTATATATACCGCGTTCTGTGCTCGCTGCTGGCGTGCCGCGGGGAAATATAAAAGAGGGCCGAACGCGCTAGAGGAAAAGGAGAGAGGAACAAGACGAGAGCTGGAACGCGCTCGAATAAATTCCGGGCGTGTAGTGATTATATTCATAACTTATATTCATCGTTGATTAACGGTAATTACTTAATCGTCGGCGAGGAAAGTTATACCGTATGTTTTTTTGCGAGTAATCAGGAATTATTATAGATAATAATGAGTATGATAGGTTCGATTACGTTATTTACACTGAAGTGAGAAGTTTTTGATCGGTTGTAAATCACGATGCGGTGTTTG
>JAPYZP010004637.1:0-10040 GCA_030522985.1 Torymus sinensis
TTTGGGACATATTCTACAAGTGTTTTTTTAGTGAAATATGTAATAAAAGAAAAATCGATTTTTCGTCATTTTAAAGGTGTCTGACCCCCTTAAGTAAAGAAAGAGTGGGAGATGTATGTGTGCCCCAAATCTATAACCCTTAATATATAGTTCGTTTAGTCTCAGTACGCGAGCTGTACCGAGCAGGCCTTCCTCCTTGCGCTACACTTAAATAAAAGATAGTTAAATTGAACAAGTTGCTTTTGATATTTATTTAATTACTCCCATAATCTAATAAAATCTTTTTCTTTTTGTACTTTAAGAATCGTATTATTGATATCGTTTTTTACATTATAATATATGAAAAAACGATTGTAAACAAATTTTATTAATGTAACCAAATCTTACGGTGAAGCTACCTTAATTACTAGATATAGTAGCCTTTAGCTAACTAAACTAACGACAGCAAAGAAAAAACTTGTGAAGTCTTGTGACTCAATACACGTAAATTTTAAATTTACAAAAAAAGCTTTAAATTTTAAGGAAGAAATACCCACTTTTAAAAGCCTAATGTATTTTGATAGATTAATAATAAATAAAACATATTTTTGTTTAAATTTAATTTATTAATATGTATATAAGCATATGATTCAATAAAATACTGATAAATAGTAACACATATTTATTTTCTGAATTTCGTATAATTATGTCATTTTTTAACTGCTTGAAAAAAGCTGACGTCCATCCATTGATTGAGTTGATAGTTCTTTGTTTGGCTTTAATAGATTTGATATCATGTCTGTTGGCTTTTTAATATTTTGCATTCCCTTTTCTATGGCTTCTTTAATTTCTGTCATCATGTCAGCAGGTGATCCATTACTGTTACCTAAATAAAAAAGTCACTGATTTGTCTAATTGGATTCTTAAATTTTGACAACATTTTGTTGAAATATTCAATTAAATAACGGCATGCTAATAATGATAGTTATTAGAACATTTTAAAATAGCATATTTCGTACCAAGGGCGTAAAGTGGGCCTTTTTAGACCGAGTGTGGAGTTTGCAGTACAAGTCGTGGGCGAGTAAGCATAAGCCGAAGGCGAGTGTATTTTGCTAGGCGAAGACGAGTACTACAATCGCACGAGGTCAAAAAGCCCACTTAGCCCTTGGTGCACACGGTTTTTTTCTGACAGGTTTGGATTTTCGCCCGCTACGTCTACTTTTGCACGCGGTGGTCTAAAATCGGTTACTTTAAACCCGTTTTTTAGGTTCCAAAAACACGAAAATCGTGCCTTTGTTATAAGAAATCATTATTTGTATTCATATTGCTAACTTCAATACTTGAATTCAACTTTGACATCATTTTGAATCGAATGAAGATATTCTTCAGTATTTAGAAACATAGGATTATTGATACCAGAAGCAATTGTTCATTCAAAGTTAAATGCAATCATATACCATATCTAAAAATCATATACTATCTATACACACCTACTTATTCACACACGCACATCACAATGTTATATATATACTTGTAAATGATCATGTATATGTATTTAGTCAACAAAATAAGTATATAAAATACAATACCATTTAAATTTATGTAAATGTGATTTTGATGATTATGCATGTGTGTATATATATAGGTATATAAATATATATTACTTACCTATAAGTAACGTAATGGTTACAAGAAGAAGTACCGTAATGTGCATGTACCGAGACATTATTTTTAATATGATGGCATGAACAGTTTTCACCTTCTTTTAAATAGCTAATTTTATCGTAATCAATGCTCATTTGCCTACCTTAACAAAGTGATTTCCTTATTCCGGTTGAATTTATCTGGTTTCCTTCTACCCTGTAGGTTGCTATTTAATCATTCGTTAATATATCAAAGGCAAGTGCTGCATAATAAGTTATAAAAGGAATAAGATTAAATTTGAATAATGTGTTATATTGACTACAGAAGATTTTAGTAAGTAAAAAATTAGATTGTATTAGTGATTATACTATATCACGGGAGAGCGAGCAGTTAAATCTGCTAAATTTTTAAACTTTACTATACAAAAAGCATTACTGTTTACGTTTTCATACGTAGGTAAATTTTTTATTGCAAAAGTTATAAGTAACATAGAAATACCAATACTTATTTACGACATCGGGATTATAGAAAATAATAAATTGAATTAAAAAAATAAAACTATGAATAAATGTATATCTAGAGTGTAAAATTATATTCATAACAGTTTTTTAATGCAGTGAATTAAATGACTACCTTGTTATAAAAAAATGAATTTTAGATCAATTCAAAGAAACATATGAGTCTATTCAATGTAATATGATTGTCTTAATTTCTTTTTAATGAGTATTTGGTTGGTACATGAGCATAAATTATTTTTGAATTTTTATTCCATCATTTCGTTCCAGATTCTGTTTGCTTTAAAGAAGTAACGACCAGACTTTATGGATATTTTCACGGCACAGATTCATTTCATCTAGTTTTATGTGGTATTATCGTTATTAACCGTAACGTCAATAAAGATTAAAAACGTATATAAGTTTGTTGAGCATAATCACTACACCGCATTCACAAACGTTTTTTCGGTCTGCGGAGGTGCAAGTAAAAATTAAAAATGTTGAAGATTTATACACTAGCGGTAGTTGCGTGTGCTTTAGGTACGTATACATAAACGATATACTTAATCAATAAATAAATTAATCTGACATCGAAGTGTATTTTATATTCTCTATGAACATGGAATTTTTTTTTACGGATGCAAAGGCATACAAATATTGATAGATTTAAAAATCTGAATTTTTGTATAAAAAACTTTCTAAATTTTATTGTCATAGAACCAATTTTATTTAAATCATTAGTAAGGACAAAAATTGAATCCTAAATTATTAGACTGTATAGTTTATGTTTAAATTAATTTAAAAAATTTGATATTCAAATAGTATTAGTCCTTAAACTTAGTTTATTAAATTTTGTGTGAAGGAAGTTCAGTGGTATCATGCTGCGGGGCGAGGCTAGGGGTGTCCCCCTAACTTTCCCCGGCGGCTCCCCGCTCATCACCTACCTCTTCGCGCAGCCTACGAGCTCTCTATTTTCTTTACGTTTTCTCTTACTTCATTTATAAATGCTTGATAAGCGACCAAAATCCCCCTGTGTTTTTAGTCTTTGATTATTTTTCTATTAAAATGAACGTTTTTTAACTTCATTTCGGCTTTTTGTAAGGGAGTTTTATGTTCAAAGATCACATAACCTTACTGTCCCGTCTGACCCTATGTTATAAACTCGTTTTTCAAAAATTATTTTCTCGAAAAACTGCGTGCTGAAAGTACTGACAAATTTCATGCAATCTTCTTTTATATTAAGGAATATTATAAAAATCTAAATTGTCGACTGCATTTTGATGTAACCCCTGAACCTCTTTAATTAATGAAAAAATCGTAATCTAGTAAAGTACATTATAATAGGAACGCGGTCTCGCTCCTCAGATTTGTACTTGGCTTCGGAACCCTCACGTGCTCCTTCATGTGGATAATTTACTCTTATTTGCAACATCATTCAAGCTGTATAATATTTGTAAAATAAATAGTATATTACTCGCCTTCGGCTCGGGTAACAATTTACATGCGACCTGGGACATTCTTTATTTACAATTACTGAAAATAAACAAAAGTGGTACTTTCGTCCCGCTAGGCAAAATAGCATATTACACATCAAGGGTGGTAAAGAGTTGGCCAGTCCAGAGCACGTGTAAATTGCAACCCGATATGAAGGCGAGGGTGGCAAACATGTGCTCTGGAGAGGCCCTCTTTATCCCCAAGTTGAGTATACGATTTTTCACCATACACTTGCCGAAAGTACCACTTTCGCTCTCGGCTCCGAAACGCGAATGTAGTATTTTCGGTCCGGATATGGTGATTAAGCGATAAATAATGTTATGCATATATATTCTGACGGACGCGTCGTACGCCATTGTTCTTACAGTGTGGACTTACTAAGTTCATTATTAAAGGAGTTTTTGATGGTTTCCTCCCCCGCCTACGTACCTACGGTTATCCCTTTATCATGCTCAGCCCACGTAACAATATATAGTAATATGTAAAGAATTTATTAAGATTATTTTTCATATGTACATGTTAGATTATCTTATAAACAGTATTTGTTTCTTTACTTCTTTACAATGAATTTTCTTGATTCAGTTTCTTATTTAAATATTAGTCAATATTTTAAATCAGTTTGATCACTGGTATTCCGAAATTGATATATTTTTTTTAATTGAATTCTCAGAAAAAAGATACATTATCCTCATCTTTCGTAAAATATATATGTACATATATGGCTTGTTACTAATTAATAATATTACTTATGTCGACTGTAATTTACTATCCAATGATAAGTTAATAAGTTCACTTTATTTTACTGTTCAATATACAAATATGAGTATATTTTACTTTGGTAATTTAGTTTAATACTTTTCAATGGGGTTAGAGTTAGTGTGGAAATTACCGTTTAATTGACATGACTTGTCAGAGTTTTGATTGGTAGTTTGTTGTAGATTTTTATCAGAAAGTATTTTATTGATCTTTAAATATTTATCATTATATAGTACATTGTGCAACTAGGGAGGAAAGTTGACTTTTTCTAGCGAGGATGATGATTGAACACGAGTGATACAGGAATGCTCAAAATTATCATCCGTGTCTAAAAAAGTCCCTTGCTCCCTTGTTACACACAATACTTTTTTAATAAGTATAGGAATAGGACCTTTTATGTATGAAAAGTAGATGTTCTTTTCCTCCCACCGTAGCGGGATTTAGCTATAATACTTATAGGTTAATAAATTTCTTACTATTACTATTTATTAAATAATAAAAAATCCACAATGATTATTTTAGACTATCCTGTCAGTAAGCTGAAAATGTAGATCTTACTCTACTGTATATTTAGAGATTTTCTTATGTGCTTATTTTCGACAAAACATAGATTTCCAGCAAATTTTATTAAACTTAAACATGATAGACGAATAAATTAAAAATCGTTTCACGAAATTCGAATTTGTAATTTTAATCAAGTAAATAATTCAATTTTGATTTATATTTTGCAGTTTTTTTTTAAATAAAGAGATCTGTCCTTTCTATTAGCATTGCATTTACATCGCATTTTTGCAACATTGATTATGACTGAATATTTCTAAAAAAAATGAAAAAAAGAAAAAATGCAATGATATCAAAGATTTTTAATAAAGAGTTTTAATTTTTAATTTTTACAACATTACTTTAAGTTATTAAAGAAGTCTAAATATTCTTTTAACAGATTTTAAATGATTATTTTCAGCTTTTTCCAATGTGGCTGCAGCTACTACGCCAGTTGACGTAGTAAAAGGAGGTCAAGCACTACTCAATAATATGACCAATACTGCTTTAGCCGACGTGGGAGCTGCAGCTCAGCCTTCCCCCGTCGGATCTGGTAGCATTAATAACCCAAACCCGAGTTTAAATATTTCTCAAAATGCGGCACCGGCTGGGGTTTGTATTATTTTTTGTACTCTAATATTTTTCAATAAATATATTAATAAATATACAATACAAGCAATGATTGTAATTTTCTGTGTAATACATTTTCAGGGTGCTGATTCACAAAATTCAACAGCGCCGGGAGCAGCATCATCGACGACGCTAGGCCCTAAGTGATGAAATTCAATTAAAAAACTAAAAATGTTGATAACATTTATCAAGACTTTTTTTTACTTCACGGCTAATGAGTGTCAATGACAAAAATGATGCATTAGTAAGATGTAATACATTTGAAATGATTTCATACCATCAATATTTAGCGAACAGTATTATGTTGTCAATAATTTATATTAGTAAACTTGTTAGCTTACATATATAATATATTTTAACGTACTCTCTATATATACGGCTTTTAGAAAATTATTAATTAAAAATAGTATAAATAAAAATTATATCAAGATTAAGAATAGATCTTTCAAATATTGTAAGAGTATAAATAATATATTCCTTATTCATTTCTTATGGCGTTAAATTCATTTTCATTTAATTGTTTAAGTTAAAATCAAATGCATTAAATACCAAGGAAGAAACATTTATTTTTGACCGGTATCTCAAACATAGGTATTGCTTTTATTATAAAATTATAAGAAAGGGCTTAATTGTAAAATAAATATATGAGTACCTGGACATCTGAAGGATGGTATGTATCTTAGTTGTTACTAATCATATCACTACCCAATACTATCATTGTATACCGAAACAGTTATATAAGAATTTACTTATCGGTATATTTACCCACTTACGATAAATCGACTAATAAGGTAAATAATTTATTTTCCTATCCATTTAAAGTGAGAGTCTATTTTATAAACAACAAAATCGATATTTTAAAAAATTTGAAAGTTCTATAAACGTTGTAGAATAATATATTTTATGGAAATATAGGAATATACTCTGTTGGTAAATCAATCTGCTTTCAAGTAAACTCTAATCAATTCATTCCCAGCAGTTGATAACAAATACAAGTATCAAGAGTCCTCTGCTATATCGACTTGGGGTACTAGTTACAGATTTGGGAACAAAGAGGGCGTAATCTAAGTAGTAACATATAGTAAGAGAATATGTACTACACCCGTATACGGTCAATACCTTCATCTATATTTACGTACAGAAGATAACTAATTACAAAATTTTACAATAAATCGTTTCGGCTCCGTGACAACTAATATGTATTATTTCTTAAAAAATCATTTTAAATTCTTACGTGGCGTTATACCAGAATAAAGGACTTTTTGTCATTAACAATTAGAAATTATTGTATATAAATAACTATTGAAAAATATGACGTTTATCATTTTTTGTGACTATATTGAAGTTTTACATACGTTTATTACACTTTTATGCATTTTAAAAAAATATCTTTATGTTATAAAAACATTTTAAAAAATTTAGTCGTTTTTATATGGGAGTTAAACATGTAGAGAATTTAAGATTATTTATTTCATTGCTATTTAAGACTATTATCATAACATCAGTATAAATTCTAACGTATTATCTGGACTTTTGTATCATAAACTAAATACTTCTTTAGCGTTTTAAAAAAAGCGGATTTTGTAAAAACGACTTTTCTGTCACACCAAGAGACATTATTCATTGACTTTGTCCAAAAGATATTTTACTTTGAAACATAGCCTTTGGAATGCCTGCAGGTGTTTGCAATAGGACTGTGGTAATGAAATAATCAAACAGTACGATGTGTTCCGAGAGCCGTCGGGATCGAAAGAATCTGCAGTTAGTCGTGGACAGTTCTTCCAACTTGAGTCTTCTCAGCTCTCTACATTTTCTATAACTGAAAACGTCAGTGTCAGTAAAATATTTTCTAATTTATATACTTCCCCAATCATAAAATAATAGTAACGAAGAATAACAAGTATTTGATAATGGTTCAAAATAAAAGTGATCAAACTTTAATACTGCCATAAGTGACTGTGAACTAAAATTTTAAATATTCATAAATAAATTTCAGTATAATTGATATCGTAATATTGTTTGTCGTAATACCATAAAAAATATAAATTATTTCAAACTTCACGCTTCATCGTATCTCTTGAAATAAATGAATACTTCATATCATTTTTTGATGGTTCACCAAATATTTTTAGAGTTTCAAATTTTTAACAATTTTTATTTTTAAACTTATTTTTGCGAAACAAGGTATGTAAAGATTAACACAAAGTATTAGATGGAAATTATAAAATATACTAATTACTTGCTGTCACGATAAATAGATTCAACATACATACAGTGTTATTTCTCATCAGTACGATTCTCATAACATTATTTTGTTTTTTACGTACTCATTTTTCACGAGGTGCGAATGAAAATACAAGTTTCATTAAAAAGTAACGTAAACAGGTGTTTGATGAGAGTACATACAAATAAAAAGACCGATACAATTAAAAAGGATGTATCAAGTGCCGGGCAAAGTGAGCACGTGCGAGCGTGTATACACAACAATCGAACGCTTACATTTATGCCCGTCATAATTAGCTTCGTTAAACGAAAAGAGTGACCGAGGAATTAGCTTGCTGGTAATAACGTGGCTATTTATTAACACGTGAAACCAGACGCCACGAGGCCGACTCAAGTCGTATTTACAGCCATCTTTTCATTGTATCATTGCTTTATCCGACGCACCAAGAAGGACTTTCATCACGACACGCTCCATCGCAATTTCTTCTTCTATGGTAACGTATAGCCAATCTATCAGAATAGCAAAATTATAAAAACGAAGTTATCCCCCTAACCATGTAGTTATATTTTTATGAAAAAGAAAAATAATTCAAAAGTGAAATATCATGTAGATTTTTTAAAACTTGTTTTATGATTTTCAGTAGTGGTAAATTACATTCTTCTCAAATTTATAATCATTAAAAATCTTTTAATTTATATTCTTTATAAGACTATTAATTTTAAATTAGAGGCTTTAAAATTTAATCTTCCTAGTAAATTGTAAACATTAATTACAACGGAAATATACGTTATACGAAATAATTCGGATGTAATTTATGATTTACTCAGGATACTGAAAGAAATTTGTTTTATAATTTGCCTAAGAGACAAATATCTTTTCATCAAAATGTAACTGTTCCTATTTTCATAATTCAAATTCAATCATCATAATTGACGCAACCTTCCTCCACACTACACTTACTTAATTTATTGTGCCATTGGTCAACTTCAAAAATAGGGATTTCCAAACCAAAAACATCTAACGTCCGTTACAATCCTATGCGAATTGCCTCTTCGCGTTCAGACATCCCGGCGCGTCTGTTGCCGACGGAAGCGCGCGCTCGGTTGCAATAAATACCTATACCAGTCACGGGGCTCGAAAAAGTTTCCGGGAACACGCGGCGGACAAAAATTATCTCCGCTATTAAATATCCATATGAATACCACGGGGCCATCTCGTCCAGAAAAGAATCCCGGATGCGCGTCTTGACGAAAAATAAAAAATGAAGGAAACAACAACGACGTGGCTTTTACGCGCGTCGTTGCTGCTGTTGCAGCGTCCTTTGCAAAATTTACGTCGCGCGATATTTCACGTGGAGCGAAGTAACGAATAGTCGTAGAGTATAGCCGCGCGCGCGCACGTATATACACACAGGCACTCGAGACCACAGCGACGAGCTCGCTCGCTTATACTCGCGGAATAAAGCGATTTCTCTCGCGTGTGTGGGCCCCGATATATGCGCGCGCGCCCGCGCGAGAAAAAGGCGCGACGACACAACGCGTTGCTGCTGCTGCTGCTGCTGCACGTATATACGCTTTCTGCAGAGCTCGCGCTCATTCGCGCAGCGACGGCGACGGCGGCGTACCTGCGGCAACAGCCTCTTAAATAAAGTCTCTTTACAGGCTGCCACAATGTTCGTAGCGACCACTTGCTGCTAGGTTGTTGGTTGTCGTATAACTCAAGAGGTGCTTCCGCGATGTTGATTGCACTTCTCTCTCCCTCCCTCTACCTCTCTCTCTCTCACTTGCTCGCGAGGTTCGCGTGTGTGCGCGCATATAGGCGCGAGTGTGTATGGCTGGTTATACGGCTATGACAATAATTGAATACATCAACGAGGCGCGCCACATTGCTGCGCGCCTCGGCTCCTTATTACATCTGGATCGTAGGAGAGTGAGAGAAAGCGTCGAGGAGACTTTTTGTCCTTTGCGTGGGGTCGCGCTATTTGCGGCGCGTATATGTGTACGCCTAGCGTGCGTGCAGCGATGCGACGGCTCGAGAGCGCGGGGAGTCGCCGTCCGACGGACGAGGACGAAGTGGAAGGATGACGCCGTTTTTGGAGTTTAGACGATGAGGTGGCGTTTTTCAACTCTAAAAAATATTTTCCAGCAGCTTGTATTTGTATAACAAAAGGATTTGGATATAAAATAAGTTGTAAGAATAAAAATTTTTGTGGGAATACATAAAATTGTTTTATATTCCGGTGGAAACTTTTTTAAACGTGGAGATTTTATCATGGAGAG
>JAPYZP010004638.1:0-13869 GCA_030522985.1 Torymus sinensis
CCCATTATCTTCTTTCTCTGCGACTGCCGCTCGCGCGCGCGAGAGCCTATTCTCATTTCTTTCCCCCGTGCCGAATATCCTGCAGGCTGCTCCCAGCCACGCGCTTGCTCACAAAAGTCCTCGTGTGCGGCCCCCGCTCCCCTAGGCTCTCTCGAAGGGCGAGCAAAAGAGAGGAAAAAAGTAGCAGACGCGCGCGCTCGATTCCCTCGTCTCTGCTGCTGCTGCTGCTACTGTCCATTTTTGCGATTTCTACGAAATTGAAACGTCGCGCGCAGCAGTCGACTCGATTGTTCCATACGCGCGCTGCTATATACTGTGTTCCCTCGCTTTTGCGACATTGTCAAAGGCCATCGAGGCAAATGTTCCCTTTTCACTTTCGCGTCGGGCTGCTTCCTTCGGCTTCTGTACATGCCGAGCCGTGGCTTTTTTCCTGTCTGCCCGGCCGTTCGCCTCGCTCTCTTCGCGATCCGATGCTGCCGGGGCGAAAGAAGAGGAACTTTTAATTACGGCGTGGATTGAATTGCTCGAGCGATCAAACAAATTGCGAGTGCGCGACGCCAGCGAGTGTTTTCGTTCGCTCCGGCTCGAGAGGCACTCGACGGGCGCGGGCCTCGAGTGCCGGGCTTTCGGCCGTGTGCACTCGAGTGGACTCTGGAACGGATTCGCGCGAGAAGTGATTAAGGTAAATGAAATCGGAGGTGATATCAGAGATAGGGTGTCGGCACGAGTGGCTGCTGAAGGAGGGGGACTATCGTTAATGAGATATATTGTTTTGAAGATGATTTTTTAATTAAACCTAATTCTTTACTTATATTTGCATTTATTAAAGTTAGTTGTATATTATTAAATCTGAAAATTTGCAGACGCCACTGTTGTAGGAGAAAATGCTCTATTCGAAATATCGGAAAACGACTTCCTCCAAGTACGCGGGCAATTTCGCTCGAGTAAAATTCTTCCTTTCAGTCGGAAAATACGCGCGATTGTAGAACGACGAATTTGCTGTATCGAAAATTCAAAAGGTTCCCGCGCGACAGCACTGGAGCGATCGATTATTTGCTCTCCTTGCGCAGAAATATGAATAATCTATAAATATACGCTTGAAATCGGATTTCCAATGAAATATTCGTGCGGAAACCAGCAAAGATGTCACTCAAACGTATCGAGCGTACGAGCGGAGTATAGTAAAGAAAATTCTTTCAATTTCATTCTATATTTCTACATTTCAACCTGATTTCACAAAAGAAAAAAAATCTTTCAACATTCGCCCACTTGAAAGTCTTTCACCCCAAAGGAATAAAAAGATGTAAAATAATTGATCGAAGCTTTCATGCCGCTATAGTGACACTTTTGCGAACGCGCGTGCGAAAGAAGTACGGCAACATACGTCACACACAGCCGACGACGACGTTGATCGTTAACTACGTACCCGCCTGCGCCCGCGCGAATTAATGAAGAAGCGGAAAAAAGGCTACGGGCGATCGGCCGCTCGTGCATGGCGCGCGTATATATCAGCATTCCGCGGGGTGCGGACAGTTTCCAGCGAATCGCCAATTGCGCGTATGGGAATGCAAGAGTGTGTGCGCGTGCACATATACTTATATACACACGCAGTGTCCGTTGCGCGTGCCTCCACGTCCGCCGGCGGCGGCGGCGGCGACGACGACGACGCACACGTCGATAAGGCTATTGATACTCGGCGCGGCCGCTCAGACGCCTTGACCTTGCGACGGCCGGGCCTTACGCAAGATATCGCGATCGATTTTCACGCCTACTATGGAAGACGATCATTATTATAAGCTTGTTAGGGGTTTGTTTTAGGAAAAGATCGGGGAAAGAGGTCGATGTATTTTTTTTCGTTTTAATTGAGCAATGCGAGTGTATAAAAAGTCCCTCACTCCCGCGAGAGAGCGCCGCGTAACTGTGCCGCTTATGCAAGTGTCCGTGGAAATCACTTATCGACTGCATCGTGATAAATGCTTGGATAAAGTCGCGTCTGAAGATATTCTTAGATAACTCATTATACGTCCGTTATTTTTATCACAAAGGAGAGAACGAGCGGCAATCGTTTTTATCGAGACAGAAAAATCGCGTCAACTAACGAAAAAAATTAAAAATAAACGATTCGTCCAAAATATTTCTTCTCTCTTATACCATTCACTCGGCCGATATGCATTGATTTTATATTATATATGTATTCGAGTACATAAAGAATGTCTGGCGAGTCTCGGCGTTCAATCAGTGTAATGGTCAGAGTAATAGCAAACGTGGACGGAGAATAGCGTGTTCTCGTGGGATAGAGATTTTTCAACCTCCATTCGCGGGACTATATCGATTCCAGATCGAGACTATATGTACAGCTCAGCCGCAAGAAACAAGGCCAACCGCAATGTACACACCATTATACACATAATCAAAAATGAAATCCTCCCGCGGAACTTTCTCAAGCGCTGCGACGACGCCGTCGTCGTCCATCGATATGCACACACAGACAGAGTATGTGTATGTACGCTCGGCTCTGTCAACTCTCGGCGCAATAGTTCCCGCTAAATTTTCAAGCGCGGCAGGAAATAGCCACGAGAGAGAGAGGCTGAGATATTACGTACCGTTCAAGGAACGCGCGGTTGCTATTCGACCGACATACCTAAAGCCCTCCTCTCTCTCTCTCTCTCTCTTTATCTTCATCTTTTTCTCTTTCTGCCCGACTGGCGGAGAGCGCGGGAGAAGGAATCCCTCGGAACAGCGATTTCTTCTTATACACGTCGATCCGCGCCCGATATCTTATCGACAATGGTTAACGGGACCCGAGACGAGGCAAGCGCGCGCTCGCTCGCTTCCTATAGCTATACATCTCGCTATATGCCTGTATATATATTCACCCACAGCAAAAAGGGAGATTCGCGGGTTCAGGTAAACGGCGAGTTTTTATGCGAGCGTACGTAAATACGAGTCAAATTTGGAGGCAAACATTCGCGTGCAAGTGTGTGTATATATATAGGCTGCGGTCGGGCTGCGGGTGGCGCCCGGATTATGGAAATTTTGCGCGAACGCCGCCGTACGGTTATTCAAATGAGGTGAGTTGCGAGGCAATGTCTATATATAGAAGGCTGAAGATATATGGGACGATTCGGTTTTCGGCCTTCAATTGCGGACGGGACGAGTTTCGAGGAGTCATCGTCTTTTAATGGCTGGGATACGCCACGCGGTTGTAATGAAAGCTTATATACACGAGATTTTTAATGAAGGTCAATGCTCGCGTATACCTATTACATACAGATAAAATCGTATTTTTTGGACGAAAAGCGCTGTTGTTGTGCTGAATTTGCTTTTAATGCTTACCAAAACGTCGGAGGAGCTAAGCGTGACTAATTATGAGCATTGATTTATTAGCGCATTATTTAATTACAGTCCAGACGAAGATCACAATGATTCTGGAAATCGAAATATACCCTTCAATTTACCCAAGCAGCGTGTAACGACGATGAAGGATAACGCGTTTGCCGACGCGTCTCGCGACCTTTTCCATCAACAGGAAGACGTTCGAAATTAATTTCATATCGCGCCGCGAAAACCGGCTGCGTCATCTTATCACGGCATTAATTCCTGCACAAATATCCTTGTACAATACGTTATCCCTTTATACCATTGTGCTCATTATCTCTCCGCCGTCTATACTTCCTCTTTCAATTAAAAGCTGAAACTTGCCGTGTTTTTAGAATGCGGTTCCGGTCCGATCTTTGCGCGCGCCCGCGCTAAATGTTCTCTAATTAAAGATTAAGCATATATACCAGAGGAACGGAAGGAGGAGCAGGAAGAGAAAAGGGAGAAACGACGGGGGAATCCGATTCGTGACCATCGATCGCGCTGCCGCGAGAAAAATCCTTAATGAGCATCCTGGCCTTGGCAAGCTCGTCGCCGTCGTCGTGCACTAGAGCTGCTAGTGCAAATGCTCTGCTGTGTAGTTTGCGAGAGAGAAAGATTATCGCGGCGAAAGAGGATCAGCTGCGCGTGCGCGTGGGTTATTATTATATATGAATTGTTGACCGCTATGGAGGACGAGATGACTCGGCGTGTTCTCACGTTCGAATTTCAGTGATGGACCCGCGGCGATTTTCGCGCGTGATATGTGCGTGGGGGTCTGCGTGCGATTGGACCAGTTGAGAGGATAGCCCCGGAAGTAATTTTGACTTATTGATTGATGATGCTTCAGAATTTGATTGTCCTGATGTTATGCGGCCTCGTTATTCGTGCGTTTCATTAGAAGCGATTCCGCTGTGTGGACTGTGAATCTGCTCTTTAATTAGATACAGTGTGTATGCTATGAATTTTTTAATTTCGCTTGACCTCCGGTACCATCACGCGCAAGGATTTCGCTCAAAGCGACAAGTGCGAAAACAGCTATTGATTTTATAATTGAGATATTAGAATTTGAGCAGATGATGCCGGAAGTTATAATATATAATAAACGCGTTCAAGTGAGAACATTATTATTTCCACGAGATATAAGGCAAACAAAGACACTTATATGGACCAAATGTAAAGTATCCCATCGGTTAAAATAAAAACTAATTAAAAGCAATTATATTATATACGCGGCAGGCGAGCGATGATCAGTGCGCACACAATTGCGCAACGGCGCTACCGCTTCATGAATAACATGAAAAAAAGCGTTTGCACGAGCGCATAAAGAAACGGCGGCTGTGCCATCGGCGAGCCGATTAATTTGCGACGCGCCGCGCGCAGGTACACCATACGAGAGAACGAGAGCACCGATCGCGGCCCATACGACGACGCCTCGCGGTCTCATTTGAACACAATGCGCGATTAATAAAATCAACGCCAGGCCGCCGCGGGAAACGCGATATTATAACGAGTCTCTTTCTCTCTTAGCCTTATACTCGCGTAACGAGCGCATTACTCTCAATTAGTCGGGCGCGCGCGCACGCAACGAGCCTGTACGGAGATGCAGGCGCGATCTCGCGCGCGGGCCGAGATTAATCAGCTGTGTGTGTATGTGTATACGCGCTCGGCCCGGAAGCTATATCGTCGACGCCGGCCCGCGCGTGTAACGAGCGGTTGCGCAACTCGAGTGTATTATAGTGTCTCTATGTCACTGCTTTTTTGTCGTAGTCGACGGGCACGCGATCGTTTGAATATTCATAGAGGCGATCATAGAGAGGAGAAGTGGCCGTCGCGTGGCGTTACGTGCGGCTACTGTCGATCGACGCTCTGTCGTCGTGTGTATATTGACACATCTCGAAAATTTATGATATAAACGTGATTCGATCGCGGGGGCCGCCGATTTAGCTTTTGTTGCCGGGCGCGTTGCAGCATTGATTTTATTAGTCCTCGCGTATTGTAATAGCCCCCCGATTTCTATTCTACCGGATTGACACGCGTGTAGATTATGCTAACATCCTCTAATGGTTTAGAGTCTTTATCTTTAAGACGATAATATAGATAGCCGGTACTGTTATACCTTGCGTAAAATTTATTCTTTCACTCGTTCCCACACGACGCGATATTATATATTTCGAATTTCCGCGGTAGATCCCGCCTATTAAGGTAAATCCGAGAAACGAATTCGGAATCCAAATTGATAGCTGTAAAAACCGTTAATTGCGCGCTGGACTCGCCGGAGAAAAAAAAAACAGAAGAAAAAAACCTCGTAACGCACTTTTTTCAGAGGCACGAAATTAACAAGCCGCGTAGCTTCTTTAACGGCATTCTATAAAAGCGTATAGAGCGAGTCCGGGCAAAAAATATACTACGCACTTCTCGACTTCCTTCTCTCGCCGAAAAAAGGAGCCCCGTCGACGATTACTCTCGAATTTATGGCTTTCTGGGCATCCATTAGCTATGCTCGCCCGGCGATATATGCGTATACGCGGCGTAAGCGCGCCGCGCGTGCCATAATTTCATCTCGAAAATGGCCCCGGGGCCGGCAACGTTAGACGTATATGTACAGATAGATATATAGGTGCGCGTGTATGTACGCGCGGCGCACGTGCGCTCGGCGCAAATTCAAGTTCGATGGCATTACGTTATGCGAGTCAGGAGAGCAGAGCGGCGGCGGCGGCGGCGGCGGGTTATGAAATCGTTGCCGGCGGCGGCCTTGCCGCTCGCTCGCGCGAAAGTTCATTACCATCGACCGCCGCACGGCGACGACGCGAGCGTCAGCGGTATATAGCTTTTCCCTACTCCCTCGCCGCGCGCGTCTCGCTTTCGAGTGAAAGAGTAGCGCGAGCCTCGTGTATTGTATATACGTCACCTCGCTCGCGTTCATTCAACGCGTTACATTTATATGTGAGTGTGTATGCGCGCACAGTGTCTCGTCGGCGCAGGAGTCGCCGCCGCCGCCGCCGTGCTCACGGGCGAAATTCCTTTGGGCTCGATTTCTCGCCTCCTCCCGTCCTCCTCCTCCTCCTCCTTTTTTTGCCTTTTGTTCCCCGGCACGTTTGTTATTTTGGTTTTTTCTTGAGTCGCAGCTGTACGCGAGAGCACGCCGAGTTTTTGCTAATGCATTTGTATTTATATATATACGCTTTTGTATATTGAAAATTATTTTGACTGATATTTCATTGATATAAATGAATGTCGATTGGTAAAAGTGGATTACGCGTTTGTAATTTAACGCACTTGTAATCAATTTTCGTTATTTTATTTTTTGTGTAAACGAATATCACACAGTATTATATAATGCATATATTATTTAATCTCGTATTTTCCATCATTTCGGATATAAAAGTATAAACCAGATACAGAGGCGAATAAACGAAATGTTTTAAATATTCAATTCCACGTATATAATATAAGAGCTCACTTTACCGAGCAAATTGTATATATTTTACATCAAGATTAATGAAATCCACTCGTAAATGTATAAACTCGAATTATTCCTTTTTGTTTTTATGTTGCTCGTCGATGATTTTACGCGTTTCCGGGTTCTGTAATTAAATCACATCATCGCAGCCGCGCGTTATCGTCATCTCAACAAATATTCCATTAATTCACTTTAACACCACAATATATATAAAGCAACATTTTACATCGACGCACGATAAAATCGAATCCCATGCACGATCTTCCCCATTTAATTATCGAAAGCGATTGGCGGCGTCGTGAATTATCGCGCCGAATCCATAAAAAACCGCAGCGATAAAAGGCCTACACCTATCCACACACACACATCCTCCCTGGCACAGCCGCGCTTGCTGGCAAGAAAAAGGAGGGAAATCTCTATCGGTCAATGTCGCGGCAACGAGAACGGAGCAGCCGCAGAGAAAGAGGCTCGCAACAGGAAGTCCGAACTATTAAACGGCTAATAGTTGTAAATTCGCAATACGAGCTTCTCTCGCGCGGGCGTTGCGCCAATCTCTCGGGCAATAAAGACGCGCGAGCGCGTTTTACGAGCCGCTTGCGAGAGTTCTCGCGCTCGCGCGCCGTAATGAATGCCTTTATGTATGTACGAGGGCTGCTGCTGCTGCTGCTGCTACCGCCGCCACTGCTGCTGCTCTGCCAGAGGTGTATATATGGCGTAGCGCCCGAAAACGAAGAAAAAGAGCGCGAGGGAATCCAGGAAGAGGAATCGCGATTTCGAGCGAGCGATAGCGCCCGCTGCGCGATCTGCGCGCGTGAGGAGCGACGCGCTCGGGTGCGGCTGTTATGTACGAGGAGGACGCGCAGACGAGGAGTCGAGAGAGAGAGAGAGAGGATGGGAGAGTGCGTGTAGGCAAACTTGCGTGTCGGTATATTGGCGATTGTAAATTTTCACGGCTGACGAGAGAGGCGTGTGTGTAGGTACGCGGCTAGAGCTGTTTTCCGAACGCGCGAACGCGGGAATGGATTTCGTGCCCGGTGCGCGAATGGGACGTAGTGACAGGTTGTCCGCTATCCTGCCTTGTAATTATATTACCAGAACTGTATTTCTCTGGACTTGCTTCTTTTTCAATTTTAATCTTTAATCGTGTACCACCATTCGCGTACAACTCGAAAAGTACAGTAATCGCAAAAAGTCTCGATTAATATATTCAAATACCGATTGGTATCTCTCTCTCTCTTGTAATTCTTTACAACGGGGCAATTTAAAAGGTGGCGCGGAATATCAGCTATAACAGTATCTCGTAAAATCGAAACTGACGCGGCGAAAATCATGTAAGTATAATCCGGCCGTGAATATAAGGCGATGCTCGCGGCCGCGCGGGCCGAAAAGAAATGGCACAATGACCAGGACCCCGAGAGCGGTCAATCGGACGATAAATCGAAAGGTGCCGCGCTGGCGTATTTATACGTACAAAGCCGCGCGCTGTGCGAACCGCTACGAGCGAAAACAAAGATCACGCGCGCCATATAGCGAGAGAGGCAACACCCGTAATATACAAAAGACGAGGAGGAGGTCCACTCGCGAAATTCGAAATCGCGGCGCGGTGACTTGCGAGAAATATTCGGGTGATGTCACGCTGACGCTGCACCCACACGTGTGTGTATATATATTGAGCACGAGGCTGGGTGCCGTTAGTGTACGGACGCCGCGTGTCCGCGGGCTGACCGTCGTTGACCTTTGGTCCATGGGAAGTCGAGCGCGAGGGGGAGGAAAAATTGATCATCGCGCTCGGCCCTGGGAGTATGAGAAAGTTGCTTGACGACCAGACTCATCGCGAATATATATATTACATTATTTCAACGTCGAGTAAGAAGTATGGTAATTAATTTAATGCATGCGAGAAGGATCAATGACTAGCCGCGAATTCAATGCGTTGTTATATATGTGAATAAAGATATAGTTGCAAAACTAATGGCGTTGAAAGACGTTAAGATAAAGAATAAACGATAAAATTATAAATCGTTTTTACAACACCTCGAAGAATAATAATCTACTCAAGTTACACGCGCATCCAATCAATAGCATACACCTGTATATTTATTGTTTGCCATTTTCGAACAACGAGCTCACACTCAATTCCTCATTCCCCGCGGCGGCGGTGACCGCAGAATTACAAATAAAAACAATCCTTATACAGCGAAGGAGACAAATCGGCATGATGTCAACAGTAGTGTCGGGTAATCTCACTTCTCCCGTAAAAGTGCTGGTAGCAACGCGCGTCCCCACGGCAAAAAGCGAATCGAATAAAAGTACCGATGCACTTCCCCCCCTCTCTCTATATCTAACGTTCTGTACACGCCTCGTCCACTTTTGGCCGTGTGATGTGTGACGCAACCGCGCGCGTGCAGCAGGAAAAGTCGCCTACAGTACAAAGGACGCGCGCAGATACGTGTGGGTATAGACCTACCTAGCCGGTCACTGACATTTCAACTTTCCAAGGTACAGGTCCGACCGGAATTCGCGCCCTACGCACGCAGCATCTCTCTCTCTCGTTTTTGCGCGAGCGAGCGCGCGACAAGTGCAGCAGAGCGGCGGCTTTCCGCGAACGCGGGGCTTCGATTTTTTCACCCCGGCGTATACTACGTGCGCCCGTTATCTCGTGACGGCGATCCCCGCGATGGCTTCGAGAGATTAGAAGCCAAGCGCGACACGTGTAAGGTCGCGCGCGAGAGCGCGAGCGCTTTTTACGGGGAGCGAGAAAATGCGAATTATTTATGTGCCTTGGCTGGGATTTATGGGCCGAGCGAGCGAGCGCGCCGAGCTAGTGCATGCAGCTCACTGAAGATGGAAAGGGCTGCTGCTGCTGCTGCATGCGCCGCCGCGTGCGGAGCGCAAGTTAATTTTCATTATTCTTCTTCTTCTTCTTATACGCCGCCGCGCGTCCCCGTATCTGTCAAAATCTATTGGAGTAATTGCTTTTTGTCCATAGCCGCATTGGACGGCAATAAATGATTGAATTACCTTGTCGGCGGATGAAAAGGAAAAAGCTTGTATAATGTCGACTGATTTGTGGTTAACTTTGACATTACCGATTCTTTATATTAGTATTAAAATCTTGTTGGCAAGCTTTAAATTAAAGAGGAACAGTTTAAATTTGTATTAGTTTATTCGCCTTGTATAGAGTAAAAAGAACTTGTTGTATGTAGAAAGAGGTAGGTATTAAAGTGACTATCGCAGCTGTTCGTATATAAGTGAATCATCGGAGGATGAAAAGAGAAAAAAGAAAAGAATTAATAACCCATTGTTTTTTCGATCTTCAAAAAGCTGCTCGGTTTGATTAATGACATCAGAGCGCGCACGGATTCTAATTTTATCAATAGGAAGTGTGAAAATAAAATGAAGTTCCGCGTGTGAAATCATCAATCAAAATTAGTGTATCCCTCCTAACGCTTTAGTCACGGTGTCGAAACAACACTATTGAATTAATTTTTTTTTGACATTCCTATCGCGCCCAAATGACTTGGTTGAAAGTGGCTATACAACGTCATTATTACACTATGAAACGTAAATTGATGGAATGACAGCATAAGCGGGATGAAATTATAGGATATATGCGCGGCTCGTGTATAATATGACTAAAAATCTTTTCTGGTATATTTCGTTTCGCATTCCAATATTAATATGCTTTATTAGACTTGTCGAGGCACGTAGCGCAATCCTTCAATATGTATCCCCCTTTGCTTTTTCCATTAGCAGGAAGCCATTACAAGGCTTATTGCATAAAGAGTGGACTCGACGAAGGAAGAGCGACAAGCGGAGGGGAGAGCGCGAAAAATCGGCGACTCCTCATAAATATTCCTCCAATCATCGGCATTTCATTCGGCCAAAGTAAATCGCTGTTCTCATGAAGGCGCAGCAATTACAGCATTAAACATGCGGAGCGAAGCTCGCGAGCCCTCATAAATTTTCATGTTTGCCCTCTCCCTCTTACTCCTCTTCCTCCCGCGCGTGTACAAAGGAGAGGAGAGCGCGTAATCGCTCGCGGCGAATCGACCGGCGCTTCATTCATCACTCCTCTCGTTCTCTTTCTCTTGCCTTCGATACAGGCCCACGCGTTTCGAACACCCTTATTCCTCTTTTAACACAAAACAAACAGCCGAAGGAGCGCCTCGAATGTCATGCCCCGCGCCTAAATGTTGAAGCGAGAAGTTGTTTATGCCCGCGGGAAGCGTATAATATTTGCTTTGAAAATCGAAATTCCCGGAGTTCCGCGGCGCGCGCGGGAATTCGAAATTGAAGCAAAGTGGTTTCCCCCGTGGTATTTGATGATTTGCATATTCGCTTAACTTCAGAAATACAGAAACGCAATTTGCTTTTGACGGTTAGGACAGACTACAGAGATTTTTGTCTTGAAGGCAATTGTTGTTACGTATACTTCTGCGGAAATCGCATTTCTAGTTTAATTTGCATACCGCAATCAACGATGTATGACATTAAGTACAATAGCTCCATTTTCGCTACAATAATTGAACCTCGAGACCATGAATAAATTTGAGGATCTCTCTGATTTCTATAACTGTAACAATGTATTCCTAGAGCAAATGCAATTACAGCGTTCTGCGCTAAGCTCTTAATCATCTTTTGTTTCGTTTGTGCTTTAGAATACCAGACGTTAGTAGCTTTAAAATACATCGACTGCTGTTTACGTTTCCTCGCTCTGCATTGATTTAATTACAAAAGCCACAATTACCATTAGCTGCTAACAAAGGGACTCGAGCAAGAAGCAAAGACAAACGCGAAACGCTTCATCCTCCCAACTGCACTTACCCCGCCGTCCTTCATCTCACTTCCGCGGAACTCGCAGAAAACGCGCGCCATTTTCATTTCGACTGCTCCTCTCTCTCTCTCTCTCTCTCTATCTCTTTCACTCTAGCACTTCGCGGAAATGAGAAGAACGTATAGCTGTAACGTCGATTCCCCGGGGAAGAGCGACGCTCGCGCGTGATGTGCAGCTCGTAAAACGGCGAAAGTGCGCGCGTGCAGAAATCGGAGCGCGATCGGCGCGCGGAGACGGAAGGACAGCGCAAGCGCGCGCGAGCAACGGGTCCTTAACCTCCACTTCTTCTTCTTGTTCTTCTTCTCTCCTTCGTCGTCGTCCTCGTCGTCGTCGTCGTCGTCGTTTCTCGGAGGAGAGCAGCGGCACACACGCCAGGCCTAGGAAAACCGGCTCCGCGCACGTAAACGGAAGCGCGATCGCGAGAGATGCGAACAACGAGCTCGCGGAAGATGGACGGGAGAGGAGAGGAGAGGGGGAGGACGGAGGAGGAGGAGGAGGCGAATATGGACAAAGCGAACGGTTCATGGGAAAAGGTGCGTGAGTGGACCGTGCGGAGATCGAGCCGAGCCGATGTGTGGCGTGCGCTTGTCGAGAGAGAGAGAGAGAGACGGCCGATAGAGAGCCGATTTTATTGAAATTCCTTGCTCTGCTGTCTCGCATCGCCGTTTTTACTTTGCATTCTATAGTAAACGAGCTGGTTGGAAAATAATTAACACCAACGATCGAATATGTCGTAAATATATATTATTAACCGCAACGAATTCTCCGTTATACCTGAAGTATACTAAACTTATATAAGAAAGTAAAAAAACATGTTGGTTTTTCCGTTCTACATTTTAGGCGTCATCACGAGGAGGCGACGAGGATCGGTCAATATTTATACGAAATTTCGTAACTTGTTACCCAAACACGCGGAGTAACAAGATCGGATCGCAAACAAACCGCCGACAGTATAGGCTGAGTCACATATAACTGGCGAGCGTCCGGCCGAAATTCGCACGTCCGCGGCGATTGGACACGCCTCGTTGCGAGTACCGATATATACCGTATATGTGTACGGTTAGCGCGTGCACTATCATCAGCGACGAATCCCGAGCGCTCGCGAGCGCGCGCCAATAATAACCCGGTAATCGCTCGTTCTTTTTAACGGGACCTCTAAGTAACCGAGCGCGTGGGGCGGCCGAGCCGCAGCGCCGAGGAGGCTAATATGCGTAATTTCGTCTTTCACGTCGCTTCCTGGCATTATTGTTTTTCAGAGGAGCGAGCGAGCGAGCTAGCGCGGTTATATACTGTTACACGCGCCGGCCGATCAATTAAATCCGCGGCCAGCCCGATAATCAGAGACAGTTGCAAGTGATGCGACGATATATAATGCAACGACGAGTCAAGTGATTACTTTTGTTCGTGTGTGTGTTATAAATAACAAATCCAGTTACCCCTTTTTTCTAAACGATTTCCTAAGTAATGGGCGAGCATTGTGGCGAGAAATGATATCGATTACCAGAATTAATTCGCCCGGATTGCGAGACTCTCCACCTCCCCCATAATTTACGAATCTTTTGTTCGGCCCTCGCGGGGGCCTGCAGTTTGTCTTCTCGGACTCGGGCTTAAACTACTGATAAATGCGTCGCTCGCGCTCGCCGAGCCCCATTCACGCGGCTATACGCGAACGATGAAAGATTAATGAAGAAGGAAGAGGGTAAAGGGATACTGCATACACCGCGGCGGGAATGCGACGGGGCGCAACGGTAAAGGGATATGCGGGGGGTGCGATGCGCAGGCGCTGTTGTGGCTTGGGTAATACATGTGAATGTAGCGCGCGGATATTGATCGTCGGCGAAAATCGAGATGATGATGATCATAACTTGTGTGGGTATGTGTATATAGTACTCACCGGAATGTGCGTTCCGCACGGCTAGGATGACGAAGGCCAGGTAGAGGATGATCCCGGGTCGGCAGAGCCCGGAACTTAACGCCGACATGTCGCCACCTGAAACCAGAGGAAGCAAAGAGGTTTAGAGATGTGCTCGTGTAACATTATACGCGGCTGCCTTATGTAAGCGTCTATCTCGCCTTTTATTTTCATGCCCGAGTTGAGCAAAAGTTTCTCTTAATTAAATCAACGTGTATACGTACCGATGATGGCAGTTTAACGTATTAATTAAACGGGTTTTTAACTTATCGCTCGAATGAAAGTGTCAATTCGTACATT
>JAPYZP010004639.1:0-10038 GCA_030522985.1 Torymus sinensis
AGAGTGCCTATCACCAACAAATTAGAGAGTTTGATCCCCCGCATATGGAGTGTTTCGCCTCAGTTCTCCCAGGCCGGTAAGAGTGGGCGCCTAAACCTCACCTTTTGCAAAATTCGCATTCAACTTATTTTTTCGTCGGGTTTCTCGTGGTGACATTTGTTTTTGATCATTTTCACGTTTTGAACATGCAAAAAAAAAAACATTAAACATGTTATATCTCGAAAACACCAAAAAATCCTTTCTGGAAAATAGTTATTTCGACATAAAAAAACCTGATTTTTCGATCTAGACTATTAAAAAAAGATTAAAATGGTACCTTTCAAGATATAACACGTTTTATGTTGTTTCAAGATCAAAACGTGAAAATTATCAAAAACAAATGTCTCCACGAGAAAGCTGATCAAAAATATTTTTATGCCGCAAGCATTATATTAATAATTTTATTTATTTTATTGTTCAAAAGCAAAAACCAAGTTTATCAATTTTTTATGTTTATGTTAGTTAATAAGAATCATATTTGACATTATATACTGTTTTTCCAAAATCTAATCAGTGTGTGTCCTGATTGTTATTGAAATAACTTCAAAATTTCAACATATCTTCGTTCATTTAGAAATTGTGTTGGTACAAAATTGATTATCTACACATATTATATATAGCATTTTTAAAATCCACATACACTGATTCAGTAAACTCCAAAACGTTGAAATTCGTCAAAATCTCGTTGTTGAAAAATGTCACCGTAACATATTTTTCTAAAAAAAAAAAAGGGGGCGGGGGGTCTGGTAAAAGCTTAACTACATATACCTCCTTCACTCATCGTAACGTACGCTACTAACGGGTGAACGTCACCACCATCATACAACGTAAAAACTGACGGATTTAATTAAAGGTTTGCAGGAAGCTTTACACGCAAGAACACACCACATAACTTCGACGCACGCCGGGAAAGTAATCATTTGCGCGAATGTGCGCGGGTTTACTTTGGGATGAGAGGGAAAAATTAAAGGTGTTTTTGACGCTCATTAACAGTTCTTTCCTCCTCGCCTGCCGGGTGTGCCAGGAGCGCAAAAACAGTTGGGGTGTGTACCGACTTATTTATTTTAAAGCGCGTATTTTTAAAAAACCGTCATAATTTTCTGTAACGTCCAATTTTTATCAATTTTGGGCAAACTAATTAACAGGGAAGCTATTAACGGTAAATCAAAATGTTCATCAAGCGACAATAAGATACAAAATATGTTTTTTTACTTATTTAATATATAAATTGTTTATCGCGTTTGAGAAAGACTGCGCACTAGATGTGTGCGAGGAAAACTCTTCTGATTAAATAAATAGTAAACAGATTAGATAAATTAAATAAACAGTAAAGGTTTAAAAGATTCAAAAATACATATAAATACGCGTGGTTCATGCCAGCATTCAATCGAAAAATAATTTTGTACTATGAAATTATCTTGACATAGTAAAAATTTTGCAATTGCATAAAAGTAAAATATCTATTTTCATCTAAAAGTATTTTGTAATCAAACTAAAAAATGGGCGAGTTATTAATTGGCAGCCTTTAGTAGCCCCAATCAACTGCAATTATTAAAGAACCCTTTCTTTAAGCTATATTGTTTCTCAAATTATAACATGTGAATTAAGCATTGTAAAAAATTTGTTCATATAAGCCCGAAAAGAACGACGGAGCCACCTTAAATACATTTGAAATTAAAAACTTTTTATTGTTAAAAGTTTATTCATAACTTCAACATACATCTTTTTACTTGCACTTCTTAAGTTTACTTTATCAGCAGTGATACTGATAAAAAATGAGGTTACAAATAAGAGAAACTTTTGCATTCATGCATAGATCCAACGCAAGAACATTTTGTACGATATGGCAGTTTTCAAAAAACTGCCATCGCTTATACATTTTGAATTGAAATAATCATCATTCACACATAAGCCTAATTAATATACCGAGCTCACTTTATTTAACCGCCAAGTAGTTAAAATTCGTATAAACTACAGGAAATTCATTATACACGGCTGAACTCTCAACCAACTTAAGCCGGAATTCATCCAGACGTGCGAGCAAGAGTTTTTGTTATGCAGAAAGGCAATCCGATTAAAAATGCGCATTGGAAATGTTAAACCACCTCCTTTTCTTCTCTAGGACCATAATTTACGTCTATATGAAGAACTTTACAGGCATCTCCCCTGGGAGCGGGAAAAAACAGTCGCGTAATCGGCTTGTTAATATTAGGGGAAAATTATGCAAAGCGATAATAATTATACAGATTTCCACACGAATATCTTTTAACCGCCAGCAAAAAGAAGATCATCTTTAAGTGGCTATACCGACTATTATTTTTTATCATTTTATGTTGTTAGTGTAAAAATGCGGAATTTATTTCCATACTGATTGAACTAATTTTCAAAAATATATAGGTAATGCCTCAATGCGGTATGGTGATTTTATTTGAAAAAAATATTGGAATAAAAAATTAAACTGTGCATTATTATTAATAAACATAATGCAATCATAATTTTATAATATCAAAGACTTCGCAATTTATATTTAAAGAAGTTATTAGTAACTTAAGAAGTGTACAGATTCTGCCTTTTCCATTGTATTTCAAGGCGAGGTAAATAAATATCTCGGCAAGTATCGCGGCACGAGGCAGTAAATTGTGTTTATCAGGATCTGAAATCGGCATCTATTGTTTAGTCGATTTCATTACTTTATCTAGTGCGCCCTTTCTAATTTATAGAGTCTATCCTAGACATTAAAATAGTTCTTTAATTTCTTTTTTTTTTCCTTTTTCTTTTAAAGTTTATTTTTAGTTCGTGATAATATCCCGTGACAATATGTGCCAAATTGCATTGATTTTATACGCGAATGGGTACACGAGATAATAATAATTCAGTGAAAGACGGTGCGATGAAATATTTTTTTCAGTAAGAAATAGGTAGACCTATCCCTAGTAGAAATCTTAAGCGTATTCTAACTATAAATTAACAAGATTTTCAGAGTATGGTTAATTTTTAGATAAAAGTTGGCTAGAAATCCCGGTAATAACATCACAGTTTAGCATTAGAAGTCGCTTCATAGTTTTGTGCGCCTGTGTGTCGAATTGCATCGAATGCATGCCTAGGTGTTCGGGATCGCCGATGATGGTGTGTACAGGTGGTGCGTTACGTAGATTTTTGTGTCTAGATGTCGGAAGCGAGGTCGGAAGGCTTCCAATGCGTGGTTAGGTGTTCGGGGTAGTCGATGGTAGTGGGGGGCGATCGATGGGGCACTCTGTAGTTTTTTGCGTCTAGGTGTCGGAATTTAACGCATCGAATGCGTCGTCTATAGATGTTCGAAAATTATGAAAAAATTCAGGTTAATAAATACAGAAGATATACACATAATGTATTATTTGATGCTCCGTGCGCGAAATTCGATTTCTCACACCCTTAAATAATTTTTGAC
Source organism: Torymus sinensis (assembly GCA_030522985.1). Lineage (NCBI taxonomy): Eukaryota > Metazoa > Arthropoda > Insecta > Hymenoptera > Torymidae > Torymus > Torymus sinensis. The sequence goes on from JAPYZP010004639.1 coordinate 3,467, forward strand.
AATTTTATCAAACTTATCAAAAACATGACAAAAAATTTGTGTACAATTTTCTTAATTGAAGCGTAAAAGTGAATGTGGACAAAATACAAATGAAAAGACTTTATACAAACATCAAAAGTGGTGAGATTGCCGATCAATATACAGCTTTGCTTATCCGCTCGATTGGTTTAAGAGCAATTAGCACTCCAAATTAATTAGCAAAGTTAGCCATGCACCATTTCTTCACATTTCTTTAATCTCGAAGTTAAATTTATTGCAGTTTCAAATCGACGAAAACCACGTTTTTAGCAATGAGTATCAGAAACAAACTCAGGAAACCATCATCGCTCGGCACAATCAACGACAGTAGCGGAAAGTCGAATACGCTGAATCTGCGCGTTACTATTGACAACTCCCCCTTCCCGCCGATCAGTCCCGTACCGCGTAGGTTCAATAACCCGTAACTACTGATTACCATAACTTCGAAGCTATGCTAATCAAATATTCAAGGAGCGGATAACGATAGAATCAATATCGATGTGTTTACCGTCCAGCCTTTCAAATACACAGGCAGATCCCTATACCTACACAACTGCACAAACAGATCTGTACATGAATATATAATATATATATATTTATGCTGAAGCACACATCTCTCTACGTACACATATGTTTATGCAGTTGTGTACGTAGAGATTTAGGGAATAGGATATGGGGAAATATAGGGAAAAAATACGTACCGACTGCAATATATATGTATACATTAGCGAGACGAGTGCGCATTCGCCAGTGCGTAAAATCTTTTTAAAAGGCCCATCCTTCTAGCAAAACAGCGCTCAGTATATGCGGGTATACGTATACATGATGCATGCATGCAGGCGCGCGCACGCGCGTTACGCGAAGACAATATTCGCAAATGCGTTTTTCTCCTAAAAATGAAAAACTGAGAACTAGAAAGAGAAAGGAAGGGAGGAGAGGAGAAAGCGCCCGCGGCTGCTTTTGCCACGCGCACTCTGTATCTCGCTAAGTCCGCGCGCGTTATTTCCCCCGGCTGTCGCGCGGCAAAGCTCCGGCGTCTTTTAGAAAAAGAAAAACAGGATATAAAATAAAAAAAGGGCCGTCGCGCCACGAAAGTGTAGAGAGAGAGAGAATAGAGAAGATGCTCGGCGCGTGCGCGCGAACGACGCGCGAGAGCGAGACTATCATTATATCAAAATGCAAAATCGTCGCGGTGAGACGAGGGATGGAGAAACGAGACGACACGTCAATTAGCGCAAGCAGCGGGGCAGAACAGCAGAATGACGCCGGTAAAAATCAAGCGCCGTTACATTACGGGCAACTTTCATATTATAAAAGACACGAGCACGCGCGGCTTTTGAAGCGCAGTTGCACGGTATCGGGAAAATGTAGTCGCAAGTGTAAATGAAGAGTGGCATGTGCGCGCGTGCAATATCAAGGCGCAATGCTATTCTCAAAGAGTCGTACATTACAAAGATTATTCATAAATTTTGCTTGCTTTCCCAAAGAGAAAGCCGTGTGACGGTGAAACTTTTCGAATCAAAGATTTTGATGAATTTCGATATTTTTGAGATTCTTGAGTCAGTATAATAGGTTAAAAAAAAAGTATATATATGAAGAAAATGAAATAGATAGAGGAGATAATTAAAATAACCACCCGTATATAGTAAAACAGAAATTAAACAACCAGAAGGCGTAGTGCCTAACCAAATCCCGACTTACATATTTTGCGTCTAAATCAGTTGACAAAATCACGTACAACAATCATGATAGGTATACAATGTACTAATACCTATATCACTTTGCAAAGTTTTGATTAAAAATTTTAACGATATCTTTAATAATTCTTGAAATAAAACTTTGTTATTTTACAAGTAGCGGTCAAAATGAGCGGAGGGCTACGCGGGCCGTACAGGTCAAGTGTGTTTACTCTTATGCGTGTCCATTTTGGCCAGAAGAGTGTGTTGTTGCCCCACGCGGCGTCTGTTTTCAATGAGGTGCTTGGGTATGCTCAGCATCGCCACGGCATTTTCGTGCATCCACAGTGGTGCATGTATATAATTGTTGACTTGTGGTGTAGGTCTAAATTTCGACGCTAAGGTGGCTCCAGCGAGTTAGCGACATTGATAAGTAAAGATGAGTTAGTAGACTAATTTGAAATTTAGGTTTAACGAGCTAAAACATAAACCATTATGTCTGTTTTGATTTGCCATCTTCTATCTAGTGCTTGAAAACTCTCTACCATCCAGGAGGTAGAGACAAGAAAATTAGCAATGGATTAATGAACTTGAACGCAAACTGTAAGTAAACAAAAGTATCGAAGGTAATTTATTATCGAGCAAAATTTACATTTATAAGTACATCATACTATCGTCAAGCCTGAGAATCTCGTAATCGATGGTTCAAAGTTGAGAGACTGAGAGAGAAAGATCGGGATCGCTGCTCAAGTCCGAGGCCTTGTCGTACTCGCTTGTTGATTATTGACTTGTAAATGCGGGCACCATGTCCTCTATCTAACTCCGCTTCGTTGATTTCTCTTTTTATATAGAAGTTTATCTCTGCATGGTCACGTAAAGAGTTTGCTGTGACGAGGGCTCTTCCCTAAATGCCAGATGTGTGCTAAGTCAAGTCGTCAATGGCTCTCTCTCTCTCTCTCTCTCTCTCTCTCACTCTCACTCTCCTATTCGTTCTTTTTCTATCTTTCTCCCTCTCTCACCATCTGTCTTTTGACCACGTAGTTTAGACGCGAGTAATGTTAACCCGTAATCATGTATCCGTAAAAGTGTCACATTAACATAAATTTTTAGATGTCAAAATATACGATAATATCGTATATTATAGTGCAATATAACCTGTAACACCAAAAACCCCACTACCAATTAATTCACAATTACTTTCTTCAAACTAAAGTTATTGTTCTAGTACATTGATTGTTGACATCAGAATATAGGTAACCTACAATTATTATTTATTAACTTGCAACTGTTTTACATATTTTATTTTTTCAAGCTTATTTTACAACATTAACTTTTATTTTTTATTTTTTTTTAATTTCACGAACTCGGTTAGAAAATATAAAACAGCTACCTATGTGCCAAATTTTAGGGCGATTAATTGATTTCCACTCCTGTTTTCGTATATCAAAGCAAACACACTTTTTTCTAAAATAAGATTCTAACGATAAAGAATAAAAAAGATAAAAGATAATATTCTAAACAAAGTTTTCAGCTTTACAAAACTTTGAGTTATGGATATTTTTAGTTTTATTTTGAAAAAATTTTAAAAAATGACTCTTTTTTAAATATTAATTAATACGATATAAACAAGAAAATAAAACTAAAGAAGAAATAAATTAGAGAAATTTGTTACGGTCGCAATTAGGTTACGTATGAAATGAATTTAACGGTCTTTAGACGAACCAAAAATTCTCAAGTGAGTTAGTCGATCCACTTTTTCATTATCGAAAGAGGGTGCAGTACTTTGACAGACAATGTTCACCTCTCGATAGAAAATGTTTGAGGAACAGCGAAACTCACAAGAGGAGACAAAAATTAAGAAAGAAAAAATTAATATACAATTATAGTTTGGGAATTCTATAGAGGATATAAAACGGCGTTTCGTCGTTAGTGCTGTCTGGTGAGCTCATCAGGAAGAGCTAGGCAAACCTTTCTTCGACGCAAAGATGTTATTAACAGAAGGAATAAAACTATAATTGTGGATGGAAATCTAATTTAAATTGTTTGCAGGGATAAATTCTTATTTTAATGCTAAAAATTTGCATTGATTATTCGTACATTAATGAGTTTTATAGGTTCCTCTATGATGTTTTAGTTCAAGACTGATTAAAATATGTCTTTAGTAAATACACAAAAAAAAGTTTATAAACTAACATAACGAACGTATAGGTATATAGACGTAGACACACACAGATACAGACACGCGCGCGTGTAGACGTGTTATCTTAAAGGGTCGAAACTGCCCTAGCTTCAGTAGCTACAGGTCAATAAGCTAGATTATTATACGACCCACAGTTGAAATCCGCAATCTCGAGTTCATCATCCTCTGGGATACAGCTCCAACACCCTTTCTTTAAGCCTCCTCCCATAAAAGGAAAGACGTAGGAAAGAAGGAAAAAGGAAAGAGGAAGAATAATAAAAATAAAAAGTAATTCTCAAACTAATGACACTCCTGGCAGCTATGTCATTAACAATGCTGCTATGATTCTAACTAACAGCAAGATCATTGCAATCATAGCAGCATTATAAAAAGTAATTCCCAAACCCTAACCGAGAGGTGACACACGCACAATAGAAAATAACAGCTGGCGCACTCACGCGTAGTCCGAGGAGAGCAGGCAATTGCCCGCGAAGGAGCAGTCCTTGAGCGAGCAGGAGCTCGGCTTTTCCCTGTCCTCGGTCATCTCGTACGTTAGATTGAACCCGTACACGTTCAGCAGCTTGTCCAGCACCCGCACGTGGTTGCCCTCCAGTCTTTCCAATCGAAACTCGATCACCAGGTACGGACGGAATGTTCGCAGCCAGCGGTAGTCGAAGACGTTGCCCTCGTCGATCTCGCGCACTAGGGCACCGCCGAAGCTCGTCGCCTCGGACTCGTAGTAGGCGTACTCGTGGAAGCTCAGACCGCGGTAGGCGTAAAGTTGGCTCAGGTACACGATGATCGAGGCGTTTGCCTGGTCAACAAGTTCGGACGCGTCCAGGATCCAGCGACAGAATATCGGCACGGTGAACGGACCCGGAAAGTCGGGTGTTGAGATGATGCCCCGACGTGCCATTAGATGACCGCCGCAGTTTGTGGACGTGGCTGGCGGTTGGTCGCCAGCGATGGGAAGTAGCAGCATCGTTATGCAGGCTAGAACCTGTCCCAAGTCACTGACCGATCTGCCAATGATCTGCAAAGAAAACATCAATATTGGTTATTACAGTGAAATAAAAATTCTGATGCTGGTACATTTAAATGCGTTTAAATGTTTAAATTAACATAATAAAAAGATACTTTTAGTAAATGTATGGACTTCAAAGTTTAATACTAAGTTCAAAAAGATCAGTATAATCAGTAGTGGTTGTTATTATTATTATTGCACTAGTCTGTACTTTTTATTTCTATAAATTTTCAAATTTTTTCTGAAAACTACTTTGTACAACTCGAAACTGTATTGATATTTCAGTTTAAAGTATCTGACCCTATGCAAATAATAACATTATATTAACTTTTAATGCCAAAAATTAATATTTTGACATCATGATTTGAACAGAAAAATTTTTTATCAAACTGTTATATAAATGGAAAAATGTTTGAAAATCTTTCATATTTTAAAGCTCAAATTTTTTTTCAGCTATCTGAGATCCTCTCTATGAGTCTTATATAGTTCTACATTGATGCACTAGTGACCACTTTGGATGCAATAGGTTTACCCGTAGTATCTCGCATAGCCATCGGGACCTACAGCTTGAGGTGAATTCCGAACCACTAGAGCATGTGAAAATTCCGAATTTTCGAGAAACTCGGCACAGAGTTGCTGATCAATCGCCGAGGTCGGGATTCCAATGCGGTACTGTTTGGGTAAGCAAACATTCCGAGTCGAAGTCCGAGGCTTCAGACGACTGAGCTACTATAGCTCCTCTCAAATATTTTTAATCGGTATTGCCGAAATTGAGAAGTGCATAATTTGAAATATTGCTATTTCAAAAATTCATATTTAAAAAAAACTTTCAATCATTTGTTATTATTTAACCTTTTGGGTAAGCGTTTTACTTGATCTTTCCGTTTCCGAATGTATAATGTTTTTTTTTATTTATATGGAAAATTTACTCGGGATACTGTGCTAGAGAGTTAGTACAATTATGAATTTTTAAATACCGATAAGTTTGCTATTTTTTTTATATAAATATATTGATATTATAATAAAGTGTTTCAACATTTCAAAAAATTACAGAAAATGACGTCAAAAAACATAAATTTAAATTTTGTATTCTAACCTAATTTTGCATATGTATTGTCTATCATATACGAGACTCTATGTTTTTTAGTTCATATAACGTCTTTTTATGAGGAATAATGATTGAAAAAGGAATTCAAAAAATTAATCTTCTCTTAAACTATGAGTAATCTACTTTCTATTTATAACTGTTGCTACAATATAGGAGTAACAATTGATTAGTTAACAAAACGAGTTGGGTGTTACTATAGTGATTCCTTTAGACAAATTATTAATAATATGAAAAAATCAGCAGGTTCTTAAATTACACGTAGTATTCTCTTTAAGAATAACATTTTTGCTAATAGTTAAAATAAGCAAAGAAAATATTGATAAAACGGACCCTATTTGTTAAAACTTTAAATTTGTTATTATTTGAAAATGAAGCAATCTTTTCTCGAAATATCCAGCTTTATAGTTATTAACATTTCGCTCATAACCTTTACATCTATATATTTCGAGGTTACCTTGGAAAAGTATCTTCGAACCGATCGATTCCATCCATCCATTATATCAAACCAACATGACAAATCTCGAATTGAATTGTAACGCTTTCACTTATTTACGGCCTGATACTTTG
>JAPYZP010004640.1:0-11222 GCA_030522985.1 Torymus sinensis
TGGGTACATATCTGGAGAAGAGACTCTCAAGATAGTCCGGTGTATGCATACGCATGATTTTATACATCAGTATAGCCATAAAATATTGTCTCCTCGAATATAGCTATCGACTTTTTTTTATAAATTGTAGAGAATGTTATCCTACCTAACTGATAATTCATGATATATAAGTAATATTCGTTTTAATTATTTAAAAATCGAATATAAAAATTATTAAAATTCAAAAGTCGCTATAAAAAAAATTTAATTTTACAAAAATAGAATATTTATCCCAATTGTGGAAGCAAAATCTAAAAAAATGATCCCTGATGATTAAAATCGATCGAGTAGATCATGAGATATCAGCGTAAACGTACACACACGCACGCACGCGCGCACGCTCGCATGCACACACACACACACACACACATCCATCGGATATTTTCTAAAATTAGTGTATTTCGATTCCAAATTTGCTCAATATCATTTCTAGCACATTTTCTCAACAACTTTTTTTTACTACCACAAAGCTTCCTCTAGGAGGAAGCAAAAATAAAAATTTGTAAAATTATAAAAAAGTAATCATTATAATCTACATTAAGTCAAAATAGACATCTTTTTCTAAAGAATTATCCAAAATTTCCTAAATTGTGCTTTCAGAATAAAAATTAAATCACAAATTTCTCATTCCATTCTATACGTTCCTAACATCAACAACTTTGACCACTGTTATTCCAATCACGAGTTATTAGTATTTGACTGATGGGCCCGCATGCCAACCTGGCCCGGTCTTTCCGACATAAATACACAATTTTTGTCACGCCATTACAGTCTTATAAATTGAGTCAGCGTGGTTCACTCGTAAACCTTGCAGAGAATGAATATTATAGTACTCGGGTTAGCTAAATTTCTTAATTTACTTATAATAAAATTGGCAATATCTTCTCGCTTTCACGAATGCGAACTGACCGTTGGAAAGTGAATTAACGGGCCAAAGTGAGTTTGATCAAATCACGTTAATGTTATTCGAAAACCATTATGGCGACAGCTAAATGGTGATTCTCTTTTCACGTTTGACTAAGAGCGCGAAAGCACGCAGGCGTATATTCATGGGCGTCACTGAGTCTGATGTGAGTTTGCGTCTACACGTGTGTCACGCAACTACCAGTCTTCTTCTTCGCTAGCGTATGAACATCACTGTATTATAGGGACTGTCTCCATAATGTGCGTGTGCATGCCTAGGCTCACTGACTCTGACTCAACTCTGAACCAATCGAAGCCAAGCCTTCAAGCTGGAGGCTTGACTTTGAATACTCCTAAGATAATTCAAACATTGTTTTTTATTTTTTATTTCTGTTTATATGGATCGTAATATTTACGTATTATAAAATATGAACTTTTTATCACAAAATTAGATAACATATTTTATAAATTCAATAATATGAAGGTAGATTTTCTCCATTTATAAAATTTGGCAACGTCTTCAGATTTTAGCTAACAGAACTCTTGCAAAACCATGTTTATAATCCTATTTTTATTCAAAGGATACCAAAAGAACCGAAGAATTTTTATAATTAAATTAAAATATTGACATTTCAATTCAGAATGCGAAATATAGGTACTTTACTGAAGTAAACATTCACGAAAATTAATTTAATGATTCAACACTTTTTCAATACTATTTAATAGTTTCATAAGTCCAGAGGGTAATTTTATAACTGTGAAATACTCGTATTAAGTTTCTCATACGCCCGTTTTAATTTTCCGATCGAAGATCTACGTTTTCGCCAGATAATTTTCTATAACACTAACATATATATATATATGTGTGTGCGTGTGTGTGTGTGTGCGTGCGTGCGTGCGTGCGTGCGTGCGTGCGTGCGTGCGTGCGTGCGTGTGTGTGTGTGTAATAATTAACACATGATTTTGTGTACAAATTTGATATATTAATAGTTCATACCTGTTAATATATTTTGAACTTTATTATGATGATAAGTGTTTGGCAAACTTCTCTTGCATGGCATCGATATTCATCACAAAACTGTAGTCTAAATAAGGGAGAAGAATTTATTTTGAAGTATCAAAAGTCAAGTGTGTCCGTATAAAAATGCATGACGAGGAGCCTGTATCCCGCGAGGAGCGTATGAAAATTTACTTCTGGTAATCTACTTTCTCGTGTGAAATTCGGTCGCGCATGTTGACTGAATAGTAAAGCGTTGATTAATTTATTTATGTATTATTCAGACATACACGGATGATTGTTACGGAATTGTAACATGAAAGCATTCATTTTTTGAATAGGCAATTAATTATTAAATCGAAATACAATATTTTTAGAAAATGTCCGATGGATGTGTGTGGGTGTGTGTGTGTGCGTGTTTGTGTGTTTGTGTGTGTTTGTGTGTGTGTGTGTGTGTATGTATGTGTGTATATGTAGCTCATGTTTAAATATGGCACATTGCCGATTATTTATCAATTTAAACTAATTATAGATAATAGAAGTATAATAAAAAATAAGTCATTTGTAGAAAATTTTATTTATTAGTTTTTAGAAGTCTAATGTAGCAGAAAAATCATTTTATTGAATGAAGGATTTTATTGAATGAAGGATTTTATTAATTTTTACTTTTGTCGAGGTTGCCTGCAATTCTACTTCATAGGTGTAAGGCAAAATGATAGTGAATATTTATAAATATAATGTTGCAAAATTCGTTTTTGTGATTATAAATTAATATGTGAGTAAATATATGTGTCAGTTTGAAAGATAAGTATATCCTAACAAAATCAACAAATGTACCTAGAAGGTGATTTCAAAAAAGGAGAACATTATACGTTGCTCTCGCATGTAACTTATATAAATTATGTTAAACGTATTACATAAATTTCACATACACTATCAGTACAATACCAATATATGGAATATACCTAAGAGAGCAACAATTCAGAACTTACAACAGACGAACAGATTTTTCTGGCTTATCCTTAATTGGAAAAGACCGTAAAAGAGAAAGCTGAAGCGTTAGAAAATTACGCTTAGACACCGTTGCAATTAGACATTATGCAACTATACTTGAAATATAAAATCCAGCAGCATTTTTACTCGCTTTGGACGGTAAATTTGATAATATTTATTAGAATGTTCTATTAATGCCAACGTTGACTTGTATCACTGTTGAGCCGGTGTAGTATCATGGCTATCAAATAGCTAGTTATGCGCGGTACGAAACTAAGTACTCGTCCACCGGCTTTCCCCTCCTCGTATTGATGGTTTTCTTTTTCCAAAACCGATGGCAGTGCACCAAAGGCAAGGAGGAAAAGATCGGCATGTGCGCGTGACCTGATAGCGAGCGCGCCATTGATTGGTGGGGTCGAGCGTCGACTGCGTTGTTAATAAGTAAATTTATCAGAACATGTAGACGCGCATTGATTTTTTTAACTCTTAACTCAAGTCGCGAGTCCCGAAGGAACGGCTAAGTAATTAAGTAAGGAAATTCGTCACTGGAAATTCTAATTCCAGCGCATATCGGAGCTAACAGGCATTCCGAGTTTGAATACCTAAGCGTTTACTCAACTGCTCGCTATAAAGCTGAGCCTCATGCCGCTCTCCAATCACTCATCGGCCCTGTATCGCTTGTAGGCCCTTGACATTCATTAATAAATTGGCGCGTGTCTTGGCTGGCCGCACAGAATGGAGAATGGCCCGATCGAGATTTAATCATGTATCTGCAGTATATAAGTATACGGCGCTCGCAGGAGCATCGAACGGCTCTCCGCTTGTCGGGGCAGCTCGCAAGGCAGAGAAGAGGAGGAGAGGCGGTGAACCCGTCGGCCGAGTATTTGGAGAAACGATCAGCGGAGCTCTCCGGCCGTCTGTGCGCTGTGAGAAAAAGCGAGGCGCGTAAAGCGCTGCGCTGCGCTGGAAGAGAGATGCTACCTATATAGTCTATCTCTCTCGGTTTCTCTCCCTCGGAGGAATGTGTGCGGCTCTGGCTCATGGCTGCCGATTCACACGCGCTACCAGCTGCGCGCCTCGGCCGAGCGCTGAGAGCTGAGAGGGCACCGGAGAATGGAAAGAGCACGCAGGCGAAAGCTGCCAAGATGTGAATAATCAGGGGCGGAAAGCGAGAAAATAAGAAGCAGGAAGAGCCCGCCGTGGAAGGAGAAAATGCCGTAAAAAGAGCGTCGCATATGGAGAGAGGAGGGCCGACGACATTGCGATCCGTCTGGCGGCTCCGCGCGCCCGTCTGCCCCTCTCTCCGCGCACTTTTCCCTCCCATACGTACGACGTGTCCTGCGAGGGCGCGCGCACTGCGCTAACGGTATATATCCACACAGGTAAGGAGAGAGCGTTCGTGGACGGTGGCGCCACGTGGTGAGCGGCTCTCCTGCGCTCGGCAGGGCTCACCTAGGCGAGGTCGGCGCGCCGCATACCTGCGAGAGAGCGCGGTCGCGTCTCAGCAGCAGCAGCAGCAGCAGCAGCAGCAGCAGCAGCACACCGCGCGCTCCAGTCCTCAGTGTTTGTGCATGTGTCAGGATTGGGCATTCGATCGTTCGGTGATCCGAGAGTGCGGCCGCGAGTGTGCGATCGACGCGGCGTGCCCGAGTGCTACCGGGAGGAGGTACGGCTCGGCCTGGACTTGTGCGCCGAGGATCGCTCGGCCGGAGCTGCCCACGGACTCGCCCTCGAGCGCGCTTCGAGTGGCCGACAGCAGGGAGCGGCTGCTTCAGCGGAGGCCCCCGAGAACCTGTAGATCGAGCTGCACGACGCACAGGTGAGTCGAAATTGCCCTCTCGGCGCGTTTTTCGAGCCCGTCTCTCGAGCCCGTCTCTCGCGCCCGCCACGGGAGAGACATCGACGTCCGGCCGAGAGATACTTGAATGGCCGGTTTGGGAGCGGGAGGGGAGGGCTGCAGGCAGAAAGATACCAGCCGTGCCCGCTCCCCTCGTGGACATTCTCTTGCTTTTGCGTGTATTTGCGGACGAGTGGGCGGTATAAACAAATGCTAGCCGAGGAAATCGGAGCTCTCGAGGCAGAGCGCGCGAGCTTTGCGGGCTGGCAGGACTAGCGGCCACCTCCGCAATGTATCGGCAGTTGTCAATTTAGTCGCAGGACTGGCATTTCTCGGGAATGTACGAACGTTTATCGCAAACATTGAGTGACGCAAACGTCGCTGCTGCTCCGGGAGGTTTAATGGACTGGTGAGGCAATCGCGCGCGCCGCAACGGCTCTTAATCCCCGCTTGGCCTAGAGCTAGCGCGACCAAAGTTAATGCTCGATAAGAGCTGGATATGCCAAATTTATTTCTTTCATTCCGACATTTGTTTAATACTGCGCTCGTTACAGAACTGCAGGCATGCACTTTCCTTTCGTAATCAGATAGTTCAAGTATACACTTAAACTTGAAAACAACAGTATTGCTCACACCGGGGATAAGAGATGAGGATGCAAGGTTCATGTTAGCTATACAACGACATCGGTAAAAAAGGCATTAAACAAAAGTATAGAATCTTCCTTTTGCTCGAATACATTAAAGCCGCTTTAAAAGAAATGTCGATAGTCTATATACAGTTTCTCCTCTATGAACGGACAAGAAGGAGAGTCTCCCTCTTTTCCGTTGTTACTTTAACTTGTCAAATATAATGTTATTTCCATCAGAAAGAAAAGTAGTTGTTTTGACTTATTGCAATATGAAAGTCGGGATGAAAGCTGGCACGCCCACTACTTCTTTAAAGGGACAGCAGCAGATGGAAAAAGTGGGAATAAAATAGCAGCGCAGATAAGTAAAAGCTAAGAGGTATTTTCTGTAACAGCGCTCCTCGCTGAGGTATGCGCGAGATAGGTATATATTCTAAAAAGCGAAGATGCGCCGTGCCCGCATGTCGCGTGTATTCGTACCTATACATGAGGCTCCTTTCTCTGCGCGCGAATTCCTGCGCCGAGACGCGTGAGCCGTGGACGGTGTTGTCGGTGACGACAGGCGCGCTACTAATGCGATTCACGATCCTGCTGGCCAACCCGGCGAACGAGCTCGCTGGACTTGTACACTGTCTAGCAGAACTCGCATCTGGAGGCTGGGATGTCTCAGCTTCGAATTTCGAAGAAAAATCAACCGACAATTCAAATCTCTGTACATTATTTCTTACATCTTTCACTCGGAATTTATATTCTTCTCCATAGGTAGTATTAGTTAATATTCGCATACTAAATCGTCCTATTTTTAACTTTCACGAGCATGCATCAAACCATTCGAGAAATATATGTCACTTAAGCTTCCCGGTGATTTATCTTGAATCTTGATAACCTAGTGAAAAACTCGGAATCTATAACGAAAATCAAATTCATTCTTAACCGTGGTATTTTAAACCATTGAACTGACAGTACCAGTCGCTGAAGGGAATCGACTGGCTGGAGGCGGATGGATCGGGCAAAAGTCCTAGAGGCAAAGGACAGGAACTTACGGCGAGAGGGAACGAAAGAAGCTCCGTGCGCGGAATCGACGAGTGAGTCACGCGCTCGCTTAGTGCCGGGCTGTGCCGGACTGGGCGCGTGGCAGGGAAAATACCTTACTATACAACATAGCGAGAAAAGGATCTGAGACAATACTTACGTCGATACAGTATTTTCTCGTGTGAGCGAACGCGCAAGCGCGTTTGGGTGAAAGTACGCGCAAGGGCAACGAATCGCGCGTGACCTCGTGACATTGTCCGTCGAGCTGTGCTGTGGGCCAGCGTATATATCTATATATATATAAGTATACAAGGCGGCGTGTTAACGGAGTCGCGAACCGTTATCGTAATTCTCTCCCGCTAACTTCTTTGCCGGGCACGGGCCAAGATTCGCTCGTCCCGTCATCACCTTTTTCACAAAACGCGATCCTGTGCTATTACGTTATTCTTGACTTTCAAATCCAATAGTATACCCTAGTACAAAGTCACCTATATTAATGGCCAAGATATTAGAAAATAGCCAGTAAAACTGACTACTTAATCGCTTTTCCGACCATTATTTGCCTATTTCATAGTTTGACAAAACAACGGAATATACGCATTTAATTACCTTACGAATATTATCGCATAGGAAAGAGCATTTAAGTGCATTGGATAGTTTACCAAAATATCAATAAATAACATTAACTAAAAAATCATTTCTTATACTCATCTTATCTATAATTCAGCAAAACTTTTATTTCTTCATTAACCCTTTCACCAGAAATAACTTTAATGTCACGGTAATTTCAAAATCGTATACTTACTGCGCGTACGAGTGTATATATATATTTCTATCTGTGATTACTATATACCACGATTAACTTACATAAAGGCTTCGACATAAAAAATATTGACTTGTATATATTTGCTCAATCAAAATCCGTTCTCCCGATACATCAGCGAGTCACGCGGATGTAGGTTATAAATAGCCATAACTATACCTTTAGTATACTAGACGTGGAATGCCATGAATCTAACCTTAGAATAGAAACATAAGAGTGACCTCTTCTAAATACTTTTTTAAAGTATAAGTTGGCATATTTCAGATTTCGGCCTAATGGAAAAGTATTAATGACCTGGGCAATGAATTTCCCACGCTATCATAAATCACGAGTGATTGGCTAAAGCCTTACGAGAATAGTACGATTTTGAGAGAATGAAACTGCGAGAATGACCTCTTTTGCGAATTCGTAAAAACTAGATACGTCAACTCGTTTATGGAGACACGTTTAGCGGAACACAAGGGTTTCCTCCTCTCTAAATGTACCAGTTCCTTGCTACCTAGTGACATAGTTTTAGTCCACTATTCGTTACTGATCAGCGCGAGATAACGTTAACGCCTTATCCATTGTCGATTGCTGCGCAAAGAATCCAAAGAATCCAGTTGTTATATATGTATGCGTGTAGGGAGAAAAATAAAGGGGAAAAACAGTATTTGATCATTTTTACCTTTACCGAACATGGTTGCAAAATACGGGTGGTAGTTAGGATAACGCTTTATTTTATTCCTCCTTGAGAATTCTCGTTCTAAACTCTTTCAGATTTATTACTGCGCTATGACAATTTATATAACTGCATTTCCTTACCTTCAATGACATATTTCATTGACAGTGCGTGACTGAATTCTGCATTCTGTCGCCAGTCGCTCCATTATTGACAATGGCGTATAAAAATAACTTTGTACTTACGTCTGTGTCCGCTATTATGATATTTTGAAAGGCCTTTATTGGTTAATTCGGCAAATCTGAAATTAATCAGTGTATAATCACCAATTTATAAATACATTGTAATAACTCTGAAACCTTGTACAAAAAGTATAAATATACTTATTAATACATATATCTTCAATTTAATATGAGAGAAAAATTTAATAGAATTGTCATAGCGTATAATTTACCGAAACATTCCTATTCAATCTATAAACTCGTGGCTAATGGCATGGAATATGGACTTAAAGTAACAATGGCATATAAATTAGATTTATTTCTCACTGTTACGTGTGTATCCGAATATTATTTACTGTAAGCGGAGAGTGTAATTGCGAACTTTCGTGGTTTCTCTATATTATCGTAGAATTCCATCGCTATTTCTATGAAACATTTTCCTAACAGACTACGAATATTAGATGTTTACATATATAATATTGTTGCAGAAGAGGTCCAAAATTAAACATTCTTTAAATACTCTTGGTTTTGTTTTATATCAATATATATGACTCCAGAACCACTCTTATTACCAATTCTTGAAGAAATTCTTAAGCATTATATATATATATAACAAATATAATTAATTAATTATTTTGTCGTAATCTGAATAAACGCGAAAACATCACGAGGAAATTGTCTAGAAAAAAAAACGTTTATAGAAAAATTTAGATTTAATTTAATTAATTATTAATTAATTATAATATATATATATAGGTTTCGACAAAATAATTAACATAAGCTCCACTCACTCTCAATAATTTCAAGTTTGATCCCATGAAAAATATATTGCAGATGAATCATTCGCTTGTATAACGTACGTAGATACTAGAGAAGCAAGTAAGACCTGAGTTATATTTTGCAAGAATTTATAAAAAGTGCACCCGCGAACTTGTATGTATATTTATTTGCGAACGAGTAAGAGCGAGAGATGGAAGGGAAAAAGTTATTGACCTCGCAGCTATTCGAGCGAGAAAACCACGCGTATTTCATCATGGCGCGTATGCTGACGGTATATCCAAGAGCAGCCTACAGCATCCAGACTCATTTTCTCAGTGACAGGGGAAATACTTAACATTTAGCGTTCTTCTGAGTTTCCATCCTGCCGAGCTTTATGGCTTAGATACCGGTAAGAATAAATATCAAAGTAGACCTACACGATGACATAGGTATTTATATTTCTTATATATCTAGGTCATCGATCCGTACTTTGATATTGTAATTTAATAAAATATAAAAAAAAGTAATACTTCACCATTTACTACTTATTGACAAGAAATATACAATATATAGCAAAGGCAAAAGCTATTTTTTTCTCCTATCTTAAAAAAATTATGGATTTGTTATGATATCAATTTTAGAGATGACTAGTATCTGTAAAATTGCCACTAAACTATTCCTCATTCCTCTGTCTGCAGAGCATGTCCTCTCTCTCTCTCTCTCGCTCTCTCTCTCTCTCTCTCTCTCTCTCTCTCTCTCTCTCTTTCTTTCTTTCAATTATACAATGTTTTATTTTACTTACTGAAAACATAAGCAATATTCTTTTATCCACATCCTATGTGTAGAGCGACAATACCAGCCGGATTATGGTGTTATGTAAGTTACGACGCGCATCTCACTCCGCCGGCGCACATCCTCTCCGGGCAGCTTTCTCTGTCTGACCCCGATGCACGACCGGCTGAGGCTGTCTCTTTCTCCTGTTTATGTGGGAATCGTCGATATACCGATACGCACGTACTTGGCCCTTTCTATCGACCCAACACGTTATTGTTAAGGACGTTCTCCGGAAAATCAATTCTAACACAATTTTTTTCTAACTTTACACGCACATTAAGGATGTTCTATCGGTAATAGAATTAACATACAGGAAGTTGCGATTTCTTTGTACTTACTTTTGTATTATAAAGTATTTAACATTGAGATTCTATTCATATTTTTTGTAGTAGATAATGAAATCATGACAAAAATTTATCACTCTTCAGAAATATTATTGGTGGGAGCTGACTTATAACAATAAACGTTGAATACAAGAAACGCACATTTAACCTCAAAAAATGAGTTAAATTAGCGTCTGTATAGAACTTTTAATTGATAATAAGACCAAATAAAAATGTATAATTTGAATGAATAATCGGTATTTCGTGTCAGTTCATCTATGCAACTTCTTTACGGCAATGTACGTCGCGAATGAATTATAAATAGAAAGTGCGCTCATTTTGACTAATGATGTACCGGGAGAACCTCCTTAATTTAGTGACCCTTTATGTATTGCTGGACAACAAATATATAGGTTGCGCTATTAAAATTTAGGTATGTATTCATCTTTAAAATTTGCACTTTTACCATCCTATATGCCGAGTCCGTCGTAGCGACACATTTTTATGAATTGTTTCAAATTTTTTATAAAAAAAATAATATGTATTAGCACGGCAAACGTTCATACCTTACTTACACCGATATTTTTTTAATTATTTATAGTTTATAGAAGTTGCTGGAGGCTTTCCATCATAAATAATATTTGTAGATCACAATTTTTGCGATATTGAGAACGCCCTTAAGAGGATTTTTCTTGAAGCTGCTTGTCATAATTAAGCAATTTTCAACTCCAACTTGAATCAAACGTACTTATGCTTTAATTTCAAATTTTCCTTTCAATTAAGTAACTAAATATATTACCTAACCTATACTTTCTTAATATATATAATTTTCAGTTTATGAAACTATTTTTTTGTATACATCCCCTCTCCTTTCTCTCTCTCTCTCTCTCTCTCTCTCTCTCTCTCTCTCTCTCTCTCTCTCTCTCTCTCTCTCTCTCTTTATCTTTGTTCCAGCTGCTAGTCTCCGTCTCTACCTAAGCCAAGATATTGCCGCGCTAATATCTCGGTAATTTTAACTAGAATATTCTCACAAGGAGATGATCAGGGGTGCGGGTCCTGGATTTGGCTAAAACTTCAGAAGGTACTTCTTTATGATAAATAATGAGACACGTGTCTCGGGGTTTTTGTGAATGGGCCTTTTTTGGCGAGATTCAAGCTATTTTACGTCTAAAAT